>JAJKFJ010021136.1:0-39123 GCA_027382625.1 Tetmemena sp. SeJ-2015
AGCTAAACTGAGGCTGCGATTCGCGATTAGAGATTGAATCTCTAAGCTACTAGTAATTCTATATATAGTTTCGAATTGTGTCTCTTAGAGTAAGCAGCAAAAAAAAGACACATAATATAGCTTAAATTATATAATAGCCTCAATGAGTGTTTTAGTGAGTGCTAACTTGGCCTATTCCTATTTTTTGATAAAAATAAAAACATCCATTTTCAAACTAATTTTAATTTGGATAATTGCTTTATATTATTATCAAACTCCCTCTATAAGAAATCTTAGTCAAAGACTGAAAAAGTTTTTAAAACCTTTAAAAGGGTTAAAGTAAAAAAATAGTTCATTTAAATAAAATTTATAAAGATAAAAAGAGTTCTACACTCATTGTCAAAATCCAAATCTAAGAGTGAAGAAAACAAAAATCTTTCTTAAGACAATGGATTTGCGAAAACTAAGAGTTCAATGCAATATTATGGCGGATTCAGCAATAGAAAACTTTTCAATGTTTAATAAATTTTCAATCCCTAAAAAGAATTAAAGATAGTACCTTAATGTTTTTTTCTCAAGGTGGCAGCTGAATTCATTGCTTTTAAGTTGATTAAAACTTGTTATTCTCGCAATTATGAAGAAATATCAAATTCAATAAAAAAATTTTCGGTCTAAAAATCAGAGTGGCTTAAAAAATATTTTTTCTGTAATTCTCATTACCTGATATTTAAATTATACACCCTTATTTTTATCTAAAAAATTATTATTGGTTTAAATTAAAAATAATAATTGACTATTTTTAATTTAAAATAAAAGAGCTAGAATATGCCACCTCTTGAGAAACTCGTATCATTCCTAAATTAGAAAAATTCTTAAATAAAACTTTTTTTAAAATTTTTTAAAAATTTAATCAATTTAAAAAGAAGGGGTTTAAATCTTCGGGGGGGGCAATTAGAGATAGTTAATTAAAGTTACTGTTATCTTCTACCTGCCAGCTGAGAGACGAGAGTAACTTAATTATTTAATTAATAATATATAGTTTTTAAAAGTTAATAAATACAGTCAATTTTAAATGGAATATCACAACTGGCTAATGGATTAGCATTTCATCAATGAACCTTTCTATAGTCTTCATTTTTTTCTATTCAGTCCCAAATAATAGACTTTATAGCCACTCGGATAGCAAATAATTCCAGTTTAAAATGTAAAAAACTGGTTAAAATTTGGTACTACTACATTATTTTCACCATCTTCAGTCTTCAATAAATGAAAATAAATGGATTGGATTGACTTTTGAGATTCATTTTTGTGAAGAGAACAGATTTAAGAGGAGTCCGGAGAGTATCATTAAAAATTCTTACTTCAAACTTTACAAGATAGCAACATTGAAAACTCTAATGATTATGAATTGCAGATCTAAGCCAATAAAGTTATCAATTGAAGATAAAAAATTTGTTTACAATCGCAAAAGAATTTAGACCTAGCGAGCTATCAGAGTGCTTTAGAATAAATATAAGCACTAGTGGTTTCAAATACTCCTTGTCCAACTATTTCAGAATTTGCGAAGATATGGGTGAATAGATTTAACGCAGCTCCTATCTCCAAGACCATGCCATGATGATAAAGCCAACTACAATAAATGGTTAATTTCTTCTGGAAAAAAAGATTAGAAAATGCAGATTTTTAATGAAGAAACTCGGCCTAAAGATTTATGCAAACTCAGATAGAAGGATATTTTTCTAGAATGAAAAGACTACAAGACTTTCCCCTCAGTCGATAGCTTCTAAATCTGAAGAGAATAAGAACGAGTTCAGTCCCTTGATAGCTTTTCAAACCTGATGGGAAAAACTTTAGGCTTCTAAAACAATAGAGTTATATTTTGCAAAAATGATGCTTAGAGCAATAACTTTCTTGCAGCCGCCTTCCATGACTATGACTGATAGAGGGATTTATTTAAGCATGGCTAACTCTATTAGTACTCAAATATGTTATTTTAAGACTGATGGTACCCAGGGAGACTTCACTTAATTCACAGTTTTTGCTCAAAGTCTAACTTCTTTCTATATTGCAAGAATGACTGCTGCGGAAACTTTTAGTGGCTATTTAAGGATCATTGAGATCTTTAAAGCATACAGATAAATTGGTCAGAGCAGCAAAAATCCCCCCCAACTACAACATGGCTCCAAGTTTGATTTGCAAAATAATAGCATAGCTGCTCTTTATCATTTTAGCGAACTTATGGGAGATAAAATAACAGAATCAATTAGTGGAAACTTCACTACCTTTGATCCTGATCTGTAATTGAGACCCAAATTATTCCAGCAGAGACAATTGCTAAAGTAAGATCAAGTTGCACTTAAACCTTATTTCAGGGGAGTAGAGAGTTCGTTAATTACTAGATGGTTTGGAGTTCACAGCGCCTCGATCACTCTCTCAATATGTTTCACAAAATGTCTTTGAGGACAAACATGTAACTGATGGATGTACGGAGTGATATTGTTGAAAAGAGAGTGATGCTCTAGATCAACACAGATATCGACTATTTAATGGGTGTCAGATGAAATTTTCTTAAAGATCCCTCTGGATTACTTGTGTATCTCAAAGATTGGTTGCATTCAATGAATTAATAAATCGAACTTTTGGTCGAGTTTTGCAAGTAAAATAATGGTGAGGATTTTCTCATTAACTCTCCATCAAAGTTTTCTAGCTCAAATTGCACTTATTAAGCATTTGGATATGATAAAAATCATTCAAAGTGCATTTAATTAGAAATCTATCTTTGTATCGAACGACCCTTCATGAATGACAAGTGCACAGAAATATTTGGAAACTCCATAAACTATTGATATATTTCAGGCAATTATTGAAATTAATTTGGCTAGGATGACTTCAGCAGAGCATACCATATCGAAGAAACCTCTTCATGAAATTTTACTTGCTCTAAGAAAAGTAAATGACAATTTGCTTTGATAAAAAGGTGATAGAAGAAGATAAAGCATTATTTTGCATAAAGTCTGTCATTCCATTGACTGAAGTCAGTTCAATTAAATTGAATTCTGCAGGATGACTTGAAATTCAACTCTAGCTCTATGAGTCACTTAATAAGTGAGATGTAAGATAATAATTTTAAATAACCTTTTAGTCACTGTAAGCTTTCATTTTAAAGAGCTGGGCTCATTTTAAAATGCATCCTATAAATATCTGACTTGTAATGGAAGAAAAACTTTTCTTTAGCATTGAGATGATGAATACCATTATCAAGATTAGGAGGTAAGGTTGATGAATTATTTGCAAGGTCCGGTTTTAGAGGCTCTTAAAATAGATATCTTTAAGTCTAAATTTTGTATCTTAAATGCTGATATCAGGATGGTTTGAGGAAATGTTTAATTCATTAGAACACTTCAAAATTCCTATTAAACGCAAATAGTGTTGATTATCTAGCCTGATTCTCAGATATAGACTTTCAAGTTTCTTTTTTAAGGAGCTAGATAATTATCAGATGGCAGGCAAGATAAATAGGCATTGATTAACAAGATGGTAAGAAATAGATTGTTTAACTACAAAATATTTTATCACAGATAAGGCACTTTGATTTAGATTTCTTCTTCCAATCTTTACTTCCCACTAAGTCATTCTAAATCCCTTTATTTCCTGCGGGAGTTAATATATGCAGGAAACTTGTTGTCATATAAGATATTTGTGCTTTTCAATAACACATTATTATTTTAGCAATCCTCTATTTACATAAGGCTAATATTGTAAAGATTTTTGAAAACCTTAAGACTACTTCCTATTTTATACAATAACAAAACTACTCTTCTAGAATTCTTTATAAACTTATTTCATTACAAAAGAAGGAAAATATTTAATAAATACCTAAAATGAGCTAAACGATCTTTTCGATAATCATGTCTTTAGTTCTGATTAACAAGCTAAAAACAGGCAACCATTTAATTATAGAGAATAAGAAATTCTATTTCAAAGTGAAGAATGGACTATTCAATTTAAGGAAAAAAAAGCAATTTAAAAGTAAAAAATTTAAAAAATAATGGGAAATTTAACTCTAGTAAAATTTTAAATAAAATTTTAATAAAAGCGATTAAAATCTATAAAACCCAAAAAAAAGAATAGAAAGACTGGATAACATTTAAAATAAAATAAACGGTCTAGTACTTGTAAATGACTTCAATTAAGAATAAAAAAGAACTATAAATACACCTTTCAAAATGAAGGAGAATTATATAGTGATAAATAGTCGATATCTGTGTTGATCTAGAGCATCACTCTCTTTTCAACAATATCACTCCGTACATCCATCAGTTACATGTTTGTCCTCAAAGACATTTAGTGAAACATATTGAGAGAGTGATCGAGGCGCTGTGAACTCCAAACCATCTAGTAATTAACGAACTCTCTACTCCCCTGAAATAAGGTTTAAGTGCAACTTGATCTTACTTTAGCAATTGTCTCTGCTGGAATAATTTGGGTCTCAATTACAGATCAGGATCAAAGGTAGTGAAGTTTCCACTAATTGATTCTGTTATTTTATCTCCCATAAGTTCGCTAAAATGATAAAGAGCAGCTATGCTATTATTTTGCAAATCAAACTTGGAGCCATGTTGTAGTTGGGAGGGAGTTTTGCTGCTCTGACAAATTTATCTGTATGCTTTAAAGATCTCAATGATCCTTAAATAGCCACTAAAAGTTTCCGCAGCAGTCATTCTTGCAATATAGAAAGAAGTTAGACTTTGAGCAAAAACTGTGAATTAAGTGAAGTCTCCCTGGGTACCATCAGTCTTAAAATAACATATTTGAGTACTAATAGAGTTAGCCATGCTTAAATAAATCCCTCTATCAGTCATGGAAGGCGGCTGCAAGAAAGTTATTGCTCTAAGCATCATTTTTGCAAAATATAACTCTATTGTTTTAGAACCTAAAGTTTTTCCCATCAGGTTTGAAAAGCTATCAAGGGACTGAACTCGTTCTTATTCTCTTCAGATTTAGAAGCTATCGACTGAGGGGAAAGTCTTGAGTCTTTTCATTCTAGAAAAAAATTCCCAATTTTTAAAATTTTACCATTTTTAAAAAATCTGCATTTTCTAATCTTTTTTTCCAGAAGAAATTAACCATTTATTGTAGTTGGCTTTATCATCATGGCATGGTCTTGGAGATAGGAGCTGCGTTAAATCTATTCACCCATATCTTCGCAAATTCTGAAATAGTTGGACAAGGAGTATTTGAAACCACTAGTGCTTATATTTATTCTAAAGCACTCTGATAGCTCGCTAGGTCTAAATTCTTTTGCGATTGTAAACAAATTTTTTATCTTCAATTGATAACTTTATTGGCTTAGATCTGCAATTCATAATCATTAGAGTTTTCAATGTTGCTATCTTGTAAAGTTTGAAGTAAGAATTTTTAATGATACTCTCCGGACTCCTCTTAAATCTGTTCTCTTCACAAAAATAATCTCAAAAGTCAATCCAATCCATTTATTTTCATTTATTGAAGACTGAAGATGGTGAAAATAATGTAGTAGTACCAAATTTTAACCAGTTTTTTACATTTTAAACTGGAATTATTTGCTATCCGAGTGGCTATAAAGTCTATTATTTGGGACTGAATAGAAAAAAATGAAGACTATAGAAAGGTTCATTGATGAAATGCTAATCCATTAGCCAGTTGTGATATTCCATTTAAAATTGACTGTATTTATTAACTTTTAAAAACTATATATTATTAATTAAATAATTAAGTTACTCTCGTCTCTCAGCTGGCAGGTAGAAGATAACAGTAACTTTAATTAACTATCTCTAATTGTCTCCCCGTTCAAGATTTCAAACGTCCTTCAGTTTAAAGTTGATTAATTTTAAAAATTTTAAAAATCAATGCTATATGTACAATAATAAAAAGAAAGAGAATTAAAAATTTTAAAATTTTTAAAAATTTATAAAAAAAAGAAGCAAAAACTTTTTTTGAAAAAAATTTTTGGAAAATTTATGTTAAGTTTTAAAAATTTTTTCCTTTTTTTAAAGAAATTAAAAATCAAAACTTTTAAAATTTAAAAGGTGAAAAAAGGTTTAATTTTTTTAAATAAAAAAATTTGATAAAAAATTTTATTTTTTGCAAAAGAATTAAATTTTTAAAAAATTAAAAATCTAGTTTGAAATCAAGCTTTTATGAATATATTTTTTTAGCTTTTGCAAGTAGCTTGTTCACTTAATGAAGCATGTAAATTTAAACTATATTATATTTTTTGATGTTCTACAATGGAAGAAAAATAAGGATCTGAACGATGCGATTTAACTACAAAACCTAGACTGCTCCACATTAGAAATTTTTGTTCCTCAGAATTAATTATACAGGGACACAAATTTTCTCAAAAAATAAGTACAATCTTAAAATTATTTCAATTTTTAATATCATTAAAAATATATTAGAAACTTTTACAATCTTTTTTGAAAAAGTTATTTTCGAATTATTGTTAAGAAATCAATTTTAATCGATGATTGGTTAAGATAATAAATTAAGGATTTCATCTTTGTGACGATTTAAATGACTTTAACACACCCCATCTACGGTTCGCTCTATATTGATAAATATAAGTTTATTATTATTCTTTAAAGCTTAGTATAGCATCTCTTGACAGAGATATTTGTGTGGCATATTAAAAATTATATTTCAGTCTTTTACATTTATTATGTTGAGAGTTACCGCACAAAAAAGTTGCAAGGATATAAAAATTTAAAAATTTGTTTTAAATTTATAAAAAAAATTTTTAAAAGACCCTTATTTTTAATTTTTTGATTTTTTATTTTTTTAAAAAATAAATTCAAACAAAAATATATATTTAAAATAAGATAGTCGAAAAATCAAATCTATTTCTTGTTTCCAATTAAATTCAATTAAATTAAATAATGAATGATTTTAAAAAATTTATTTTAAAACTCAAAAGAGTTTAAAAAACTCATAAAAAGTTTTAGAAGGGATTGCGATGTTACTACTATAAAGAAAAAAACTTAGAATTATCTAAAAATTAACTTTAATTTTTAAATTAGATCAAAGCAAAAATAATTTCAACTCTTTTTACCCAATAATGAGGATGAACTAAAAAGCAAGGTTCTTGGCATACAATAGTGAAAAAAAAATAGGAAAAAAAATAGAGAACATTGAGTTGAGAAAAATTATCTCACAAAAACCAAGGGTCTAAAATCCAAAATACACTTATTATCTTTAATAAACTGGTCTGGATAAGCAAATGGGGGAGAATTGTCAGAGATTAATTCTTTGCAAGTATAAGAAGAAACCTAAGAAGTGATATGGAAAGTAATCTTGAGAGCAGTCAGTAATGAGAAAAGGATATTGCTTTATGTAGAGGCAATAAAGCAATATAGGTTATCAAAGGATCTAAGCTGTTTTAGATGGATAAAGATGGAAAAATTGTTTGAGATTTTGGAGAGCATCAAAACATTCAAGTTGAGGAGGCTGGTTAAAACAAAAAAGAGTAGTAAGGGAGGAAAAAGTTATCTTATTCAAAATGACCAAGATGACTTGTTCAATATTTGTCGAAAGGAGAATCGAAATGCGCAAATGTGATTCATGAAATGCAAAAATTTGGCAGGGCTAAATTCGTACTGTTACTTTTAAAATCTATATGCATAATAATTTAAACTGCCAGTTGCTTCTTAATTACGAGACAAATATTACATTAACTAGACTAGAGTATGATGATAGTTTATTCGTTTAAATAGCAATAAATTTAATAAAAAGTCTCTCTATCTGCCTTTTCAAAATTCCTACAGTTATTTTTGTATTATAAAAGAAATTTTTTTAAAAAATTGATTAAAATTTAAAAATTTTTTACCACCTACAGGGCAAAAATAGGGTTAGGAAATAAAAAAAAAGATTTTTTTTTTAAATTCCAAAAAATTTAAATTAATTTTAAAAAATTTAACCCCATTTGCAAAGAATAAAATTAAAGGGAATGCATTTATGTAAGACATTCTTTTAAATAACAACTTTTTAAAGATAGCAGAAATAGTTCCCAAATTTCGAATTAGCTAAAGCGAGCGCCAGAGTTTTTTTTTCGCCTGAGGACTATTGTTGGGCCCAGTAGCTCTTGGAGACCCAACACAATTTTTACGCGCAATGAAAAACCCTTTACCCAAACTTTGCCAAGGAAGGCAGTGGGAAGTGGTTTTTCGTTCACCTCCAACAAATAAATAGGGGGAAAATAAGAATTAAACAAAGGATTGCAAGGAACAGCTCTTAGGGGGAAGGGGTCAACCCTGAGCAAATCAGCGTGAAAGAGATCAAAAGGATGTTTAAATTTGGGAAATCTGAAAAAAACCCATTTGCTGGGCGAATTGCCCCTTAAAGGTTTTTTCTAATATTTTTTAAAACTACGAGCCCCCGGAGTCCACTGCAAGGAGGAGAAAAACCAGATAGATTTGGGAAAAATTTGGCTAGCTCGGGAAGGGAACAAATGCATTTGGGAAACCCTAGACTTAAGACTTAGTATGCAAGCTTAAGCTCGAAAAAGAGTATATTTTTCCCCCGCTCCCCCCCCTTAAGAGTTTTGAAGTGATTTAAAAATTAAATTTTAAATTTAAAATAAATTTTTTCTTTTTTAAAACCTTTTCCAAACCCCTGATTTTTCTGACCGGGGGAAAGGTGGTCAGGTAAATCTTTAAAATTTTCTAAATAAAACCTTTTTTTTATCGGGCCCGGTTGGTCAGGTGGTCGGGAAAATCAAATTTTTAAACTGAATTTAAAATTAAAAATAAAGGGGCAAATAGATTTGATTTTACTTTGACTTTTCCCCCTATTTTAGAAAAATTTTTTTGGGCCCCCAAAATAATTTTAAATTAAAGTAAGTTAAAAAATTGCTGTAAAAAAATGAGTTTGATTGTTTACTTTTCTACAAAATTTTTTATTTTTACTTTTTTGGGGGAAAAAAATTTGTTTTTCCGGTTTTTTTAAAATTTGCGTTAAAATCAAATAAAATTTTTTTTTTAAAATTCTTTTTCAAATATAATAAAATTTTTTTAATTTTAAAAATCGGTATTGGAAAAATTTAATTAAATAAAGTTTTGAAACCCTTCGTGGCAAATAACTACAGTTTTCACCCCCAAAATAAGTTCTTGCTCAATAGTTTTTAAATATATATATTACCTTTTTTTTGGGCCCCTTAAACAGTAAGAATTTTTTAACTAAATTTTGGTCTATTTACTTTTCAATTTAAATTTTTAATTTAAAAATGACTTCCAAAAACCAAAAAAAATTGCAAGGGATAAAAATTTTCTAAAATTTTTTGATGCTAAATTTTAAAGATGTAATAATTAATTAAAATTTTAAACCCCACTTAAAACTGCCGCCTTTTTTCCTTTTTTTAAAATTTAATTTTAAATTTTATTCCCCTTTTTTAATTTAAAGATCATTAAAAAAAAATTTAAGGGGAAAGGAAATGTGAAGATAAATTATAAAGAACAAAAAAATGGGGATTCGTTTAAAAAATTAAAATTTAAAAAAATAAACGAATAGAAAAACCCCCAAAAACTAAATATTACCAAATTATTTAAAAAATAAGAAACCTTCAATAAAATTTTAAAAAATTAAAAAACTTTTTGAAAAAAAATTTTAATTCTTAAAATTTTTTATTTTTTAAGTTTTAAAAATTTAAAATTTAAAAAGACGAAAATAAAAATAAAATCAAAAGAAATAATTAAATATTAAAAATTTTTTCCAGAGGAATGAAACACAAAAAAAAAAAAAATTTTTTGGTTTGTAAATTTTGGGAAATCTAAATTTTTTCGTAAATATAAATATTAATTATTTTGCTAGATAATGCGAATGATTATATACAAAATAGATTAAGTGATTTATTCTTTAAAATTTTAAAAATTTTTATTTTTTTAAATTAAATTTTTTTCCAAAAATTAATGCTTTCATAATTTTTTATGTTAAAAATATTTTTTAGTCTACAGAAAAAATAGAAATCTAGATATCCATATTCTATTAATATAGAGTAAACCGATAATCTTTTTAAACATTACTTAAATTAATAAAAGAAGGTTGAGATTTCAGAATATAAATATACCAGCAATAAATTATTTAATAGAGACCTTATTAAGAATATTAAAATAAAGGAATTAAAACATATATAATTACATTAGAAAAATTTAAACGAACTCATTTTTGAAATATATCCTTATTGTTGTTAGACTACCTTCTGAATATTAGTTTAAAAATAATTATCGTTAGAAATATATTAAAATGTCAGCCTCTGATGCCTGACTCCACGATCTCTAAAAAAAGCGATTTTTTTAGTTGTCAAGAAAGTTCGACCAATCCGATTTGGCCACGGTGGCTCCAGCATCAATAGCATCACTCAGCCACACCTCTTCTTAGCCTCCTGATTGACAAAGACTCGGCCCTCTCACTGACCTAAGGTGAGGTCTCTCGTTTTGCTTAGATGAGAGGTGATAATGATCTAGGATCGTGAAACGGAAGCTTGCTCGTTGGCTTGAATGAGGCTAAGGAGAAGTGCGGCTAAGTACTACTGTCGAGGCTGGAGCCACAGTGGCCAGCCGGCTTGTTTAAGCTCCGGTGCCAACTCTGTAAACTCACGTTAATTTTAGAGATCAGGTAGGAAATCATTAGCGGTCAACATTTTAATATGAAATCTAACTAAAATTATTAATTAAACTAGCATTTCTAAAGTGTCTAAAAAGAATGAGGATTTATTTTGAAAGCAATTTCTTTAAAATTCTCTGATATGATATTAGTTCTATCTTACTTTTTAAATAATTTACATAAACGAGTATACCCAATATTATATTAAAAGAACGCAAAGCTTTTGTTTATTTCTTAGCTTGAAGGCCAATTATTTAATATATTTACGCGAACCCTTCACTTAATGATTATCCAAAATCCTTTATAATATTTATACATTAAATAATTTCCAACAAAGCTATTTAGTTCATTCATTTATCCACTTAACTTCCCTTATTTCTTCTAACTTATTTTATATTAAAAATTTTGAAAGCTCTCGAATTACAAATAACTTTTTATTTGAAAAGTAATGATATAAAAAATATAGTGAAGAATTTAATAGAAAATAATTCATAGAAAGAATAATAGAAATTTAATTTAGAAATAGGGAGAGAGTACAATGAGCTTAAACTACATTTTAAATACAAATTCCTTACGAGCTGGTAAGTATTTTTAGAATAAATTTTATGTCATTTTGAAAAAAGCAGTGCAATAGAATAGCTAATTCCTCCTTGATGAAAACCCTAAAAAAAGTAAGTTAGTCAATCTAAGCAAATAACTGAATTTAAAATGAGATTAACTTAATTTTCTATGCTTTTACTCTTAAAATGACCTTATTTCTAATAAATTATTTAAGATGATATATTTTTTAAAAATAGGGATTTGTTTTGGTGTATACGAAATAGAAACTTACCAATAGATGAAACAATGTTCAGAAAATGAGCCTTAAATGAATGATTGCGGAGTCAGATAGATCTTCATCGTTTGACATTACTCGAACTTATTAATAACAATAGTTTATTTTAAAGTAAGGTAATTCAGTTCATCAATTAAATTAATCACCTATTTTGACCCGATCTATAATGATAATTTTAAATAGATTTATAACTTATTATAATTTTAGTTTGATTGTGAGTTTATAAAAAGATTTACCTATATTTTTTAATTAGTTACACGATTTATTTGTTAATCTTTAAATAGCAAGCAGACATTAAAAAAGTTCTGATTAATGTTTTAAGAATATATTGACTAAAATTTTTCTTTCTCAATTTTGATGCATTAACTTTGATTTACATTTAAATTATATTTATTATTCTGGCTGAATTAGCTTAATTAATTTTCTCTAGATAATTTTGATTTATGCAACATTTTATAGCCTTGGTTAAAATTATATTTTTCCCTTCAAGAAAACAAGAAAAAAAAAAAATTATCATTGAAGCAAGTAGAACATAGATATAAAGTGCTCAACCATAGTGTTTTTTTTTCCTTTTTAGAATTAATTAAATTATTTGTTCAATGTCTTAGTCAAGCAAGAAATATCTAAAAGCTAAAATTCTTTTTTGAGAAACTACTTGCCTCAATATAATTATAAAAATATAAATAATTCAAAATTATGTGGCCTTATTTGTTATAGATGGCAATTATGTATATAAATAATTTAAAATGATTTAGTACGAAAATTCTATTTAAAAGTAAAGTAAAGTAAAAGTAAAATTTATGGAATATAAATAAAAAAATAATAATCAATTTCAAAACCAGCACTTATAGTACTAGTTACGTAACCGTATTACTATCCTATGTAAAAAATTTCTATGAATTTTTAATATTCAGTATTTAAATTCATTAAATAGTAATAAATTTCACAAACAGAGGAAGATGCTGATGAGACGATGATGATGGATTTTAAAACGAAAGAAAATATGAAAAAGAAAATAAAAATAATATAATATCTAAATTAATTAAAATCTGAGATTTTTTATAAACAGGGATCTGAACATGGTGACAGATGAAATGGTCATTTGCCATTCAATCTGCAGATTATTTTATAGCTGATCAACAATCAATCTGAGTTTATATTTTTATTTACACAGCACCACTCAGTAGAGAGATATTATGCACCAATTATTCTAAGACCAGATATCGCTTTTTAAATAAACTTGTCGAATTCTATGATGTGTAGAATGATCTATTTATTACGTAAAATAGAAAAACTTTAACTGAACTAAATAAATTCATACTATAGGTGAGAATGTAATAGAAGATCAAATTAATTTATATATTAAACTAAAATGGTATAAATCATCTGTAGTTAAAGTGTGCCAGATGTAAATAATTATTAGACCATTTGATTCAGCATAAAATTCTAAGATCTTTTCATCCTCGCGACTTTTTGTGGGAAGGCTTAGTACAGAGTTATAAGCGACACAAGTTTCTCAACAAGATTTGCAGTGGTCAACAGGCCCAATGAAATTCTTAAATAGAAACATTTTAAAGAAAAATTTAGAAATAGGACAAATCCTCAAAATATTATGCTCTTCTGAGCTTTGTGTAAGGTAAATATTTGTCGTTAAGAAGTTGCTCTGAATTTGAATTTCAAAACAGACTAAATTTGAACATTAAAATTCCTTACTATATTAGGGGAAAAAAAAGATAGAAGATTGAATGATGATTCAAAAATATTTTTAAGAGTAACTATTCTTCCTCTGGATATCGTATTCAATAGTGATTATGGGTGCATAATTTTATCTGCTCTTTTACTTCGAGATTAGAATATGATTAGTCTTTTTATTATGATCAATCCGTTCGTAGATATTCATTTTAATTGGTATGATTATGAACTCTAATAGAGATAATTCCTTATTTAATTTTAAATCCTAGCAGTTTGAGTGAAATTATTTTAAATAATGAGTTAAGAGGGATGTTATTTTAGGAGTAACATAACTTTTAATAGAAAAATATTGTAGCTAAAGAAAAATCAAATAAATTCATTAATATATCATTATTCAATTAAAAAACTTTTACCCAGAATCATCTGGTATTAATTTACTATAATTCTTTTATAATTTAAATTAAATTTAAATCATTCCTTCTATATTTAATTTTATTAATTTTCAGTAAGAATAATTAGGGTATATTCATTATTTTTTAATAAAAAAACTTTTTAAATATTACCAATTTAAGCTTGATTTAGCAAAACTTTTTTAAAATTAATTGCTGTTATTTTACGTTATCTATTATCTATCTACTTTACCCTTGTAGATCATGAGTTTCCTGGCAGTTGAGAAAAGTGTCCATTTGGGACGATCTAGGGCTCATTGGATAGCGCTTGCAAAATTAGCTGAACTTTATCCTGTGCGTTGACCCTCTATCTACTCTCCTGATGGAGTTAACTGACTTTAATGTGGCAGGTGCCAATTGTTCATAAATGCAACCTCCTAATTATGTGAGCCTCAAAAATTGAGGATTAAGCCAGAGTCAACAGGATCTTTTTTGCTCGCCTTTAAATGAGCTTTCATTTGATACCCATATTGTTATGGTTTAGAAATTAAATTTAAATAAAATCATACATAGAGATATCAAACCTTTAAACATACTTATTGATTCCAAAGGCAATATAAGATTAGCAAATTTTGGATAAAAAAACTAAAAAAACTTAAAATTATTTGAGCTATTTTCAGGAAAAAAAAGTTTTTTTAGAGAGATAAATATCTTGCAGAAAAGAATGTTTAGGTTTAGAAACTTATAATTTATAAGTTGGAATGTTATAAATTCACTTTTTTGTGAAATTATTAGAGTTAACTGTCAATTATTAAAAAAAACTTGTCCCGCGGGGGGTTCGAACGACCGTACTCCAATTCATTAATCAGATCAATAGTAGGAAATACCATTGAGCAGGCGAAGTCTGATTAATATGGAGGACGGTCGTTTATCGACCCCGCGGGTAAAAGTTCTTTTAATTAATTGACAGTTAACCTAATTAATTTCAAAAAAAAGTGATTTATAACATTCCAACTTTTAATTAATTTCTAAAAACCATTCTGTTTTCAGATATTATGAGCTCCATCTCTAAAAAAAGTTTTTTCTCCTCAGTGTTAAAAAAATTTTAAGTTTTTTTGCTTTTAAGAAATAATAAGCAACTATTTAACTTTTAAGTTTTTATATAAGAAGTATATATTTTCAGGTTTCAAATCTCTGTAGATGATGTTCATTAATTTATTTCTAACCCTACAATATGGGCTATCATTTGAAGCTCTTTAAAGGCGAGAAAAAACGATCCTGATTGATCTGGCTTAACCTCATTTCTCGAGGCTAAAAAAAATTAGGGTTGCATTTATGAAACAATTGCACCTGCCACATTAAAGTCATTTAACTCCACTCAGGAGAGCGATTGGGTCAACGCACAGATAAAGTTCAGCAATTTTGCACAAGCCGATCCAATGAGCCCATAGAATCGGGTTTTCCCCCCCAATAAAAAAATGGACATCTTTCTCAACGCAGAAACTCATGATCACAAGGGTAAAGTAGATTATAATAAAACGTAAAATAACAGCTATTAATTTTAAAAAAAGTTTTGCTAAATCAAGCTTAAATTAGTAATATTAATATTTTTTTTTAATTTAAAGGAATTAAGAGGATTTAATGAGAAGCACCGTAAATCATAAATAAAACACGATCATAACAAGTTTACCCTCATCTAAAAACGTGTCAGCCCTTGACTAATTTAGTTCAAGATGACGCTCCGCTCTCAATTGTGGACGAGAGAGAATCCCCAGTCACAATTCATTTCTGTCTCCTTCGTCAACTCTTATTCTCTATACATCTGCAGGCCTCTTGAGGGCACAAAAATAATTCTATCCAGCATTGGAAAGGGAAAAAGCAAAATATTTACCATATTGACTAGATCAGTATGACTCCTCCGTGTTAGCCTATCACCTTTCAGTAGCATGATTACTATATTCGTCAGGAGTCAAAACCTCACTTGCACTCCTTCACAGACTGATTCTCACTGTACTAAATTAATCATTCTCTAACACCTATCTTTCTTGATCATCTTCAGGATTTTCACAGGAAAGATTGATCCTTATTAAGTACCCCCATAACTAGATTTTCCAAGAGGGCTAAATGCAACATGGCAAAAGGTATTGAGTAATGGCGAACTTACCCTAGCTACCCCGACTTCTATTTTATCTTTTATTATATAAAAATAATATTTTAGATTTTTTATTTGAAATAAAAATGAAGTAGATTATTGTTCTTTAAATAAGTATTATTTCAATATTTTGTTTAAATAAGATAAGATAACTTTAATGGATTTGATTCCCTCTCTTAGAAATCATAGAATTTAATAGAATTGTCATTTGTAAAAATAAGCTCAGAATCAACTTAAACTAAAGAGGTCCTTCGCTTTTACAGGATGTTTTATTTCGATTGTTGATTTTAAATGCAGCTTCTTCTTGATTAAATTTAATTCTTGAGTTGAAAAGGCATCTGAAATCGAAGGCTTGAAAATTTTAATTTTTTCAGGAAAAAATCTTCCAACTATTCTTAACTTTATTGAAATTAAATTAATCAATGAGATTCAAGTATCTTGGCATAATATTAGCATTGTCTATTCCTCTTGATGGAATATTGTGGCTATCTTTATAGTACTTGGCTGTCTGCTTCTCATTTTTTATTTTAAAAAAATATTATAATTAAATAAAGGTAAAAAGTATAATTTCACTTTTTTGGAGTCTAATATTTTAATATTTTAATGTATTATCTACTCAAATTATAGATATAATGAGACTAATTAATTAATTAATTAGTTAATTAAAATCATCCATATTGTTGAATTTAATATTATTATCGACGTTTCACTCTGATTTACAAGGGATCTGTTGATGGATATTCATTATAAATCATAATTTATTTAAAAATCGGGTTAGATGCAACCCTGGCCTCCTGTTGAGAACCAAGGTACTCCTCCGTGAATCGTGGCTCCTACCCCTTTTTTTACTTATAAATAATAGAAAAGAATAATTTCTAGAAGAAAAAACCCGTAAAATGTTGCAAATAACCATGAAATTTGGATATGCACATGTTATTTTTTCCGAAAAAAAAAGATACTTTTTTATATGATTTTTGGGGGTTAAAAAGGGGAGGAAGCCACGGTTTCAGATAGTAATCAATAGAAAAATAGAATATTCTTATTAATTTATTTAAAATTGATAAAATCATTTGCAGTTTAAATGTTTGACCAATTTTACATAGTTCGATTCTTAAAATTTAAATAATTTTATAACATTGCAATTTTTGAATGAGAAATCTCAGAGCTATAAGAGACACAAGGAAATGATTAGACCCATTTAGTATTTTAAATGTATAACATTTTTATTTTAATTTTTAACTATAATTATTATAGAATTCAAAATTTTATAATTAAATAGTTTAGATTATTTAATTTTTAATTTATAAATCTGTGCAAAATAAAATTTTTTATATTAAATGAAATTTTATAAAAGAGAATTAAATTAATAAATGAATTAATAAATTTAAAATCCGAGGCAGTTGAAGTGTGAGATATTGGGTTGAAATTATGACAATTCGATAATGAAGAAATTTCTAAGCAACTTTGATCCTTGCAACTTCTATACAACTTCTATGTAGGAGGTCTGTGGAAAGAGTTACCTCTGTCGTAAGTTTTTGAACTTGGCTAATTTGTTGGTTCGGAGTTTTTGACATCAAAATCTCTTCATAGGCATCTCCTATCATAATGGCAGTAGAAAATACTATTCTTATAATTTAAGGAGCTATAAAACAATCCCATATTGAGCTTCTTAGCTAATAATTTATCGGCGGACAATTTAAAATTCTTCATTAACTTTTTTAACTTAATGCCCATTTTCATTTAAATTTTAACTATAGTAATCTTTGCATTTTATTTTTCATTTTATTTAAAATAAAACTGCTAAAATTTTAGACCTTATCATTAGTATCGCAATTTATAATAAAATTAGTATAAAGATCAATCTGGCCTTTCTTGGGTACAAAAGAGCGAGGACTCCTCTAAAAAATATAAAATCAATTAATCTGAAAGTGTTGTTAATTTTAATAAAGGATCAGTGAACTAAGGTAATCCCCAAGCCTATTTGAAATCAAGAATTGTTTCCAAATAATAGCTCAGTTGTAAGAGGTTAGACTTCCTTATCTTGGCATTATTTTGCCACAGAGATTAATTATAGAAATTATTCGTTAAGGATTAAGTGAGTAAGATACATGAATATCTTGATGTGTTTCTTCTGTCCATCCTTTGAAATAATTCTTTTTAGAAGTTTATATTTTCTAAATTTGCGTCAAGCTATTTAAGGTGCTACCTAACACCATGGAATTTAAATTTTAGTCAGGAGACATTATTCATATTTTTATCACGAAGTTGAACCTTCATGGAGAATTTCGTGTGCTTATCTATGTCAATCAAAATAGGAAAGAATACCAGTTATTTTAACATATTAAGAAATCAGTATGTTATCTTTCACGAATTCCTTTCATAGCTGCGCATATACAAATCAGTAAGTAATACCACTTCATGCTATAACCTTTATTTTTAGACTTAAAACTCATAATATTATATCAAGATAACAATTTTATCTTAATTAAAAGTACTATAATGATGACTAGGATTTTTCTTGAAATTATATATATCTAGAAACAAATTTTATTTATAATGTAATAGAAATAAAAGATTAAAAAGAACTTGAATTATGGATTTAAGTTTATGATTTTAAATCTTAATTGAAATTAATAAATTTATTATAATATTAAATGATATAATTACAAATAATTTAATCTATTTTTATTTCACTCATACGAAGCATAGAACTTTCGCTAGAAAGTTCATAACAAGGGTGCATTTGTTGCTTTTATGAATTCAGAACTTAATTAAGTATTTGGATCAAAATAAAGGATATTCAACAAAATTTTTTGTGAAGAAAAAAAATTTTTAAAAAAAGGAAAATTTTTTTAATGGCTTTTTTTAATTTTTTTCAACATTTAAAATTTTTTTCTAAAAAAAATTTTAAAAAATTAAAAAAAATTTTAATAAAAATTAGGATTAAATTTTTAAGGTAAAATTTGTTTTGAAAAATTTTTTGTTGAATAAAAATTACAGAAGAGAAAACATTTTAAATTTAAACCCCAATCTATAAGTTAATAAAATTACTGCTAGATTGTTTAAATATTTGCTTCTCTTTTAAAATTTAAAATTTATACTCTAAAATAGCAATATGCTTGGTTCTCTTAGAGATTCTTCATATTCGCATAAAATCTTGCTGAAAAGTGCATATATTAAATATCAAAGTATTTTAATATATCTGTTGAATGTATACTCTCTTTTGAGTGCTACATTAGGACTTCAAAGTGATGAATAATGAGCTAAGTGTTCACATATCCATAATTTTCATTAAAAACTCAGTATCTCTAACTTAGCATTCACTTTAATTTATAGTAGAAAGCAAAAATTTTCCATAATCTGAGCTTTCCTACTTTAGTATTTATCAGAAACATGGTTTAAGCAGATTCTATTTATATTAAAAGAATTTGATAATTTCACAAAAATTTATTTTCTTTAAAAGCATTTGTCTATAGTTTAAAAGCTAGAACTGAAAAGATTTTTATTTTAAATATCATAAAGAAGGTTTATGTTTTTTCCCCCGCTGAACTATTTCAAACTCGATGAGTTTATAAATATGAACTTAAATAATTAATTCAACGAGAATAACATTTGCTAAAATAATTTATCAGGCATCTGCAATTTATTAGATGCCAATAAAAAATGAATATGATTTTCATTTTTAATTATTCGTAGCACTCTTCAGTAACAGGTTAAGATGATGGTCCTCTTCATCATCTTATTTTTAATTAAAGCTTGGCTTAATTATAACTCTGAGCAAATCTTTCAAATTAAAAATTTATGAGGGGCCTTTCCTAGAAAGTAAAATTTTAAAATGATAAAGGTTAAAAAAATATGTCTACAAGATAATTTTCGCTCCTAAATCTGATTCTTTCAGTTATAGAGGCCTGTTCGAACATCAAAGGCTTCAAATTTAAATCATAATTCAATCAGTTAGAGGTCAGGCGTACCTAAATAAAATCTATATTTAAGCTATTTTGTCGCTCTGGAAATAAAAACTTAAAGTGCAATTTTTTAGTAGTGCAACAATTTTATTTAGCCAAGATTTAATTCATGGTTAAGAGGATAATGCTGTGATTTTTCAGCTTTACTTCTTAGAGCTTAAAGCTGAAGCATGTTATATATTCAAAAAATGTTGCACTACTTAAAAATTGCACTCTAAATTTTTATTACCAGAGCGAAAAAATAGATTCAAATATAGATTTTATTTTGATGCATCTGACCTCTAATTGATTGAATTAGGATTAAATTTGAAGCTTTAGATGTTCAAACAAGCCTCTTTAAATGGAATAATCAGATAAAGGAGCGAAAGTAATCCTATAATATATTTGCTTCCTTTTAATTTTAAATTTTGCAATGAAACCCCAATATTAAATTAATTAATTTAGAATAAATTAAGGTATTTAATCTGAGTCACTTCTACTGCCACTACTTTAATCTGTTTTATTTAATATTTAGCTTAATTTTATTTTCAATTAATCCTGGGGTATAATCTAGTTGATTTTATTAGAACAGTAAAAAATCTACTGTGAGCATCTCCAAGCCCTCTCAATATAAATTCTGAGCTGTCTAAAGCCGCTAGTTAAATTGATCCATAAATCCATAAACTCTGGATAGATAAGAATGATTAAATATAAATATATGCCTTCCAACTTGATTTGAGAGCTCCCTTATTAAGTGATAACAATAATTTTAAACAGAATATCACCAATAGTATAACCATAAAATACTATTACTCATGAGGTACTAAAGAGTATAAAATAGCATCTCTAACCTTAATTAATTATGAAGTTTAATAACTAAATTTCTCATTGATGACGAGGCATTCATTCAGATCATAAATTTTATTAATTTATTGCCAAATTATTTTTAAAAATAATAAAAATAATAATTTTATTCTTCTTTTGAAAAAAAAAACTATGAATTTTATATTAATTTTAATCATGATAAAAAATTTTAGGTCTTTATTAGATAGCTTAATGGAATTGAAGCGTCTAAATTTCTTTTTTTTTTAAGTTTTAAGATTTATGCTAGTATCACACTAAGAGACAAATAAAAGATTTATATCTGTTAGAAAAAATATATTTGAATGTAGATAATTGTTCATTATTGAATTAAGAGCTCATTTAAACGTATTTACATTTATTTTCATATCATAATGGATATTGAAAAAAATTCTATTGAAATTGGAAAAGGCTTCAATATAAAAAATATATTTACTTTATTAAATTTATTTAAGTGGTAGTTTTAAATAAAACGCATAGAGAATGGTTGAATGAAGTTTTTTTAAAGATGTATATAATATCTGAGGTCTAGAAATTTTTTTGAAACATGAAAATAATTTCGAGATAATTCATCATAATATTGTCAAAAAATTATCGTACAAACATCTCAGTTAAAGTTAAGCTCCATTCTGATGTATTAAAATTTCAAAATGGAGTTTTAATATATCAGAATGGAGCTTAACTTTAACTGAGATGTTTGTACGATAATTTTTTGACAATATTATGATGAATTATCTCGAAATTATTTTCATTTTCAAAAAAATTTCTAGACCTCAGATATTATATACATCTTTAAAAAAACTTCATTCAACCATTCTCTATGCGTTTTATTTAAAATAATATAAATTTAATAAAGAATATATTTTTAATTAAGCTTTCCAATTAATAGAATTTTTTCAATTTAACATTTTATCAAATAAATTTAAACATACAAAGTTATAAATTTATTTTTTGAAAAATTTTTTGAGTTAATTTATTTCTCTCAAAATTAAAAAAAATTATTTGTTTTTTAAATTAAATAATTTTGTACTATTTTATAAATTAATTAAGCTACTAATAAAATTTTAACTTAATTAAATGATTAAATAAGGGGGGGGGGGGGACGGAAGTGCACCCCCCCCACTTTTATGATCAAAATTTATAAAAAAAACATTCATTTGGGCCCAAAAATGGGCAAAAATGCAAAAATAAGAATTTTTAGTTTTCAAAATTTCCAATGAGGGTCAAAATTTATGATTTCAAATTTTATGAAGTAACCTTAAAAGCTCTGTTTTACTCATGAATATAAAGTCTTATGAAGATAATAGAGTTAATACACATATTAATTATGATTCGTCCTTCAGTTTTTTAAATGCGATTTTGCTGTTATCATAATTCCTGCAATCTTAACTTGAATGTTATTTAGAGAAGAATCTGACAAGTTTAAATATAATAGCCAAGATCACTAGATCTGCAATTACATAAAATTACTGCTGTAAGCTCATTGATAAACTCTATAACATACTTTAGAGGATCTTAGAATCATATGTACAATTTTTAAGAATAATCATAACAATTCATAGCCCAAATAAGTTCTAAATAATCCAGCTATCTGGGGACCTACTATATAGCAGATAACCTCTTTAAAAATAGCTTAATTTAAAGTAATGAAATGAAATTTAGTTATTTATGGGAATAAAACATAATCATAACATCAATCAGTCATCAATATAAAATTCAATAAATAATATTAATAGATAATACCATAAAAAGTGAAATTCGTAAAAATGACCCTCTTGGAAATTTTAGAAGCCAGAATCACTTAAATTTTTGGCATTTTTAGATGATTATGACATCATATGGGCACTTTTATTGGCATTTTGTTCATATTTAGGGGTGTGCACTTCCGTCCCCCCCGAAATAAATAAAATAATTCTTGGATTTTGAAAACATTTTGAATGAAAATACTCAATTAGTATATATCATTCATTCAATTATCATTTCATATTCAACTGATAAGAATTGTGAATTTTATCCAGATGAGGGAGCATTTTTGTTTTAGCTAAATAAAAAAACTATTCACAAACAAATCAAAAAAAAAGGATTGGCTATTAACTACATTGATTTTAAATTACTTATAGACAATATTTTATTAATAAAATAATATGATGAGAAACGTTTATAAATTATTATTTATAAACTCAAGTCTAACAATTCAATTTCTACTTCAATTTTCCAAAATAAATTTACCAAAAATATCTAACTTCATTTGAGTATTAAAATAAATGAATTTTGTACAAAATATATTTTTCAATTTATTGATTTTTTACTTTAATTCATTTAAGCTTTAATATTGTCTCCTCCATCTAAAAAATAGAAGCTTGTAGATCTAGAACTGAATCTCGAGCCAGTTTGGTCTCAATAAAATCTGCCAGTGAGGTACTCTCTCTGCCACTGAAGTCGATCTCAGCACAACTGCCTGTCTGACCCTATTACTGAACTTTACCAGGTTGCTTGGACTGCCAAAGAGCTAAATACGGAAGAGAGATATCGAAGCTTCCTCTTCGAGTCTGCGATGCCAAGATTCAGATTGACTAAGTCAAGCTCCTCCATTATCTTTAGCAAACCGAGTATTTAGAAGATTTTGGATGCGAGGTTAATTCATTTTTTTAAGAATTAGGTAAAATAAAAGGAGATTACATTGGTGAAGCTCAGGTAAATCAAACAAATTGCAAAATTGAAATTTTAAACATAATTTAATATAATTTGCATTTTTTTCAATAAAATTTCTGTACTATAATCAAACTTAGAATTTAATATAAATTTAAGACAATTATAATAAAAAATGTTAAGATAGGAGAGTGAAGCAGATTATAGAAAGAAGAGAGTATATTGATATTTAATTATTATTAGCTTATTTGATGTCAGGTGACTTGATTCTATCTCTGCATTTCTCTGAGCATGAATCTGCTTTTTTGAAAGCATAAATGAAAATAGGATATCTGCTAACTAGTCTCCATTCTGTCATAGTAATTTGCAAACTTTTCGATTTTTATAAAAAGGAAATTGGTTGCTAGGTGGATTTGCAAATATGTTTAACTCTTAAGAGTTAAAACAATTCCTTCAACTTTCAGACTAAAATATTTAGAAGATTTCAACTAGAGTGAAGACTTGTCTAGCCATACTTCCACTAAGGCTTTCGAGAAACAGCAGACTAAAAATGACACTTTCACAGTAATATGAAGTGATAGAAGGAAGCCAAACAACATAAAAATTAAAAAATACAAATATTATTATAAGTCTCTTCTTTCTTTAATGTTCAACTTCACTCTTTCCTATGAGCAGGATTTTCATTGGAGTGTAAACGATTGATATTAAATTCTTAGCTTAAATATCTTAGATAATAACTAATGTTATGAGAATGAGAATTTTAGGGGGTAAATTAAATAATAATCAGTTTCACGACATCTTTAGTGCTGATATTATATAACACATTAGAATTGCTATTACTTTACTGATGTGGCTTTATATATTTAATAGCGAGATGATTAACGATCTTATTATAATATAGAGGCTATTAAATATGCCTACCTGCCCTATTAGATAAGAGCTTACACCTTATAGAGCTACAGATCCTTTTTTTAGCCGACCCTGTACTCTCTAGCCTGTTTACTGCTACCGGCGATAGGAAGCATTAGAAAGGGGTCGGTCGATATCCTTGCTCAACAGGCAAGCACGATACCTTGACAAGGTTCAACTAAAGAGGAAGCAAGAGGAGAAGAAGAGGGATTGAGTTCATGATTCAGAAGCCTTAGTGTATGGTGTCAGTAAAGTTTCAGCTAGCTCAAAGCAAGACTCCATGCTTGAGAGTTGTAACTTTGGAGGAGTGTGTTCAAAACTAACAGTGTTGAGAGAAGCGAGGGAAAAAAACTTGAAGTACGTTCTTCATCTTGCTGGTGTTCTTATCGATCATGATTACATCGCCATTCGCCTTCCTAAATGGGAGATCACACTAAGAGAATTTCTCAGCACGAGGCGCAACAAGTACTAGCTTACTGCTATTCTCACTGACCTCGTTAGAGGAGTGATGGAGTTGCATGAGTTGGGATTCGTGCACAGAGATCTCAAGCCAGAGAACATCATGATAAACTTTGAACCAGTCAGAGCAACTGTCATAGACTTCAACAGAGTTGTAAGAAGAGAAAACATTGAGGAAGTATCGGTGCAAGGAACTGCAGGCTACTTCCCATAGAGACAGACTTGGCTCAACGGTTCAGTGCAGTGGGACATTTGGTCTATAGTTGCAATCATACTTGAATACGATATGAAACCAGAGGAATACTACTAGTGTGAAAGTGAAGATGATGCAATATAATTCGCAACAAGATATTGTAAGATAGACAAGGCATCAGAACCTTTGAAAAAGTTAGCAAACAAAGTAATAATCAAGCAACCTATGAAACCTAACACTCAGTTATCTGAGATAGAGGAAGCAGGTATAATATTCAGAGAATATGATATAGACGTCAAGGTCACCTAACTAAGTTTAAGGTTAAAAATTAGCATGATTATCAGTATTAATAAAGAAATTAATTATACACAATTTATTTTCACTTTCTTATCATATTATGGGGTTTTGGGGTTTTGAATGTGGTAGTGTTGAATCTGCATTTTCATGATCTTGGAATGAAAAAACTCTTGTGTGTGTTGCTTAGGTTTAGCTTGGTTATTATTTAAGTTGTTAGGGTTATTCCAATAAATACGTATAAATCTTTATAATTTAATTTGATAATGGTAGAATAAGAACTTAAGAATTGTTTAATAATATTACAACTAGAATTTAGCTTATAAGAGAAATACTCTGCATTATAGATATTATACGTTCAGCCCCAATTTTTCAAAACCTTTTCAGTTGGCTTCTGTAAAGCCTGGACGAACGAGGACGAAGCTGCTGTCATCTGTGTTAAAACTTGGTACTGTAAGCGCTCCTTGTCGGCCGAGTATTGCTAGAAAAATGTCAAAAAAAGGTAATTTTACTTTATTAAATCCCACAATTGTAGGGAAATTAATGGATTTGAACATGCCTATAATGGATGGATTTGAAGCTACTTCTCTAAAGTTCAGTAAAAAGACTAAAAACAGTGGCTACTTACTGGACAAGCTGGCTTCCTAGCCAGTAGTGAAAAATCGGGGCTGAACGGATAATATGATAATAAAGAAAAATAAGGTTACTAAATGCAAAATTAATAGAATACTCTGCTCAATTAATTATTCGACTATGGATTTCTTATTTTTGAGAATTCAATCATCTGCTAGATTGAATTACATATGTTAATTATTTCGAGTCAGATAATCAATTAAATTGCGTTTATAAATATTTATCACATCTTGGTTTGAAATCATAAATAGATTTATCAATTCTGAAAGCATGAAGTAATTGAGACTCTTGTTCCTTTCTACTCTCATTCTGAATTATTTTCTGTTGCCAACATTTTTTCTTTGACTTAAAACTTTTAATCCATATCTCACTAAATTATTAAATTTCTTTAATTTGGATCTTCATAATAACTACAATAAGCTATTTAGATATAAATTGAAATTTGAAATTGAAGAATTTTCAAACTGGCTAATCTTCTCGCCCTGTTTTTATTTTTCTGATATACTATCAAACTAGAAATCGGTTGATAACTTCAAAATTAAAAATCATTAATTTAATCAGGAAATATTAATGCAGTAGGAAATAATAATTAATAAAAAATCTATATAATTATTAGTCATAACATCCTTAAGTATAGTAAGAATTTTAATTAAAATCGGTGATTTATTAAAATAATAAATGAAGAGTTGCAACTACGTGTCAGTTGTAATCGCAGATTCACCCCCTGATCTGCAGCTTGTTCGATACATTATCAAAAATTAATAAAAGTTTGTTCTTTAATCATCTTCGTAGCACCTCTCAACTGTGAGATATGACTCACGCATTCTTCTTAATCTTCATCGTCATTTTCATTAATCTTGTGTCGCTTATAACTCTGTACTGAGCGCTCCCACACAAAAGTTACAAGGATAAAAAATTCTTAGAATTTTATGCTGAATCGAATGGTCTAATTATTTTTCAAATTGGACACACTTCAACTGTCACTTATTTATTCCATTTTAATTTAATATCTAATTTAATTGTCTTTTTTATTAAATTCTCAGCTATAATAAAGAACAAATATATAATTAATTGTTGCTTTACTTTTAAAAATATTTATGGTGAGATTAAAATCGATTAATCTTAAATCATTTTATATAATTCCAACCTATTTCCTCCACCTTTTTATTTTTAATCTATCCTATGGTATTTTCTCTTCATTTTTACTTTAGAAATTAAACTATCTTTTATTCTCGACAGTCCTTACATATTTTAAATTCTTCTTCATTTAATTATTGTTCCCCGGCATTAAAAAGCAAACTGCCATCTTCTTCACGAGTTAAGATTTGGAAGTTGGTGGTGTGGTGTTTTTTCTTTCAGTTTTAAAGTGCATGTAGAAGTCTATCCAGAGATTACAAGTCCTGCTTTGAAGTTGAGAACTCTCAAAGACTAAGTAACTTTGGTGACTTCAAGAGCTTCGTGAGTTAAATTTTCGATATAAAATTAGGGATTAATAAAGATATCTTTGTCGAACTAAGAAGACAATTCTATATGCTTTATATTACAAACAATTAATTTTTTTTTGGACTATGTATTTTAAACTTTATATTATATTAAAATTATTTTTAGAACGTTTTTAAGAAATTATATTATTAGTAATTTTAGTGAATTATTCTTTGACTTTGGAATAAATGACCTCGGCATTATAGTTGGCATTAAATTTAATGATGATTAAAAATAGTTTATATATAAAGTATTGAATTCATATTTATTTAACTGTATAATATTATAGGATGAATGTGATTATAGAGAAAATAAACTTAATTATGAAAGATTAACTTTTTTAATAAAATTATTTTCATTAATTGTGTTATTGTTTAAATGATGTTTTAATTTAAAGTTAGATGACATCTCCTATAATTTCTAGAAATACAAATACATAGAAATAAAACGGGAATCAATTACAGGATTGAATATAAATAATCCAAATATTTAATCGCAATATTAAATATATGGAGAATCACTATAACTATTTATGCATATCACCTTGGAATTGCTATTCACCCTTCGAGTAATCATGATAATAGTATGTATGTTTCATCATACCTATGAAATTAGTTAATCAAATAATATTAGAACCTATTTCTCTATAAATAATTAATGTTTTAGCTAAACAGAAAACAATTCTCGATGACGCTAGCAATTATGAATTCACAGCATTGGTTATGCAATCAAAATATTATGAAGTTTTAAACTAACATATACACACTTAATGATGACTCACTTTCTAATTTAATCTTTCACTTTCGTTTGTGATCCTACTTGTAATTGGAAAAAAAAACTATGTCTTTTTCCGATTCATTTCTACGAATTTGTATTTCTAGATCACCTATTCTTATTTGACATATATCGGAAAAAAATATTAATTTATTCAAATAATATTTAAAAGGGATTTGATTTAATTGAAAAATTTTATTTGCAAGGTATGAATTAAGTTAAATGAAAGAGCAGTAATCTACTTTTACTCTTTTATCACTTAGGATTTGCTTAATTTCTTAAGCATTTTTGAATAAAATTTTGAACTCTTATTAAATATTGGAGCTTTACTACCTTCTATGAGTTTATTTTGGAAAAAGATAACTTATTTAATGTGCTATATCTTTTTTTAGATGATTTCTTATATACTCGTCAAGCTATTAAATTATTATTTCCTAATAAGTAGTGAATGATTTTAATTGTGGAAGTGTATTGCTTAAATCTTAATTTGTACCTTAAAGTATCATATCTGGAGAGGATGGGAATCTGGAGTGAGTTAGTTGTGAAAAAGTAGCTTTGCACTATTCTTGCTTAAACACTAACTGAAATCGTTCGAATGGGCTCAAAGAATAGATAAAAAGCGTAAGTACTTAGCAAGTTAACAAACAGGGTTGCTTAGGCTGGGAGCTCTTGTGGATTGATAGATTACCCATTAAAAAAGGATGCTCATCGAGTCCTAGGTATGTCAAAGCCTTGAGAGGAATGCCAAGAAGTACTCGAGGTTGCTGTGCCGACGAGAGATTTTGAGTGCTCAAGGCTGCCAGACTAGCTGATTGCATAGATAACAGTCATAAACTTGGCAAGCTTGTTGAGGATTTTCCAGGATCGAAATCTTGAAACTTCTACAAGTGCAATAGTCGCATCTTTAGAGATTCTATTAGGATTAAATTTAATGATTATATTTTAATTCACCAGATTTTATGAAAAGCTACCCTATAAATTAATTAAATTATGATAAGATTCTTTATTCATTTTAAATTTCTTATAAATTAATATAGATTCATAATCATAATATATTTTGAATAATTGTTGTCATTTTTAGTTTATAGAATAAAATAGTTGGTATTTTAGGAGCTAACGTTCTAAATATTTAAATAAATTGAATAATTAATAATTAACTTTGGGATGAGAGCTTAAATGAAGAATAAATTTAAGCAGTTATTTTATAAACTCATATTTCTGATGAATTTATATTTACATGCACTTGTAAACTACTTTTATTTTTCATATAATGCAGGAAATCAACACGGACTTAGTACTTTAGGAAGCACGTATGAACTTCCTAATGGCATTGAATATAATAGTAAATAAGGAAATAGTTATTTAGCAGGATCAGTGCTTTTCAAAGTAGTTGAGATGGAGGTATATAGATATAATTGATGTACTAATCTCTACTTATCTTCCTAAAAGAACTCAAGTTATTATAAATATATTAAACAAATACCAAAGTCATATTTAAACAATTAAAGGTATAACAAAGTACAAATTAAATCAGTTTCAATTCAATAATTCAAATGTTAAAATTCAAAAATAAATTAAGTACGGACAAAACAGTAAATGCTTCCCATATATAAAACATGATTAAAATATTAGACTCACTGTTATTTTTATAAATGTTGAGAGTTTCTTATCTTGTAAAAATTATAAAATATTACCCACCAGTCAATAAATTAAATATTAAAAGACTTTCTCTATATTTTGTATCCACAATTATTGCCCATTTTTAAATCAGAGCTGTTATGATAATTAGAAATGCATCTTTAATCTCCTTCCTCTTTACCTAACCGACTATGATATAAGGTTAGTATTCTTAGATTTTAATTTCTAATTTAATATTACACTCATTCTTGAATTAGTTAAAAACTTTCCTTAGATTTGAGAATGCTAAATAAATTAATCATAATATATGGGAATTAAGTCAATGAATAAAGCAATTTTTTCATTTAAATATAATTGAAAAATTAATTTATTTCCTTTGAGAATAAAATTTAATAAATATATGTTTAGAATTCTTGAAATAAAAAAATATTTAAACCAATATGAATTGATTAATTTAAAGTCCTTACGTTTTAAACAAATGAAATTTATCAAATTTAAACTAATTTATTGAATAAAGTAGAGTCAGCTCCACCTTCTTTATTTATCCGTAACTTCCTTTTGATAAAATAGCTTCCTATCATCATTATAGCACATACTATAAAAAGTGAGTGAAATTAGAGAATGATGTAGGTATGGAAGCACCATCTTTATTTCTTTAAATAGTATTGATGTTGAATTGTCTGATTTTGCTCATTTATTTTTTACTTAGCATTCCAATGAAATTTTCCAATGTAAAAATTATGCTGATAAATATCAAAGTTCGTGCCTTATCTTCATTTTAATTGCAGCCGGGAATCCTAATTTTTGGAAAGTGGAGTTAAACAAGAAAATATTATAAAGCAGAATATTATTTATACGAATTCTAAAATCAAGCATACTCAAAACTTAAATTGACTATGAGTATTCGAACTAATGTGCTTGCTTATAGAAGAACATCTCTTTTTTCATCTTCATTAAACTTTAGCATTTAAAATTTAGACAATTCGTTCTTTGGAGATTTAATTCAAAATTGTAATTTGTATAACTTTTTAATTATGAAGTTTTTAAGCAATAATGTCTTGGTCTCTTTATAATAAGAAAAAATTAGAAGATGGGATGGTAAAATGCTTGACCAAACCTTTTTAACTACTAAGACAGCTGCTTGCTTAATAGCAATCTGCCAATCACTTTTTTCAGTCTATATGAAGTCGACTGATGAGATTAACCATCTGTTCTTTCAAACATCTTTAACAATCTTTTCCTCTTACCAAAGTTCGTAAAAATCCTTTGAAAATACAGCATTTATTGGTTGAAGACAAATGTAAGTCGCTAGCTGAATTCTTTTAAGCAAGCAGCTGGTTAGTCTAGCCTAACTGGTTGATTAAAGCTAACTTTCAGTCTTCAAAACTTTGCTCGTTATAAGAAAGATAGAGATCGAGATATTCAAAACATGCTTATAAAATTAGAGATAATTTATTTTTATAACACAATTATGAATTAATAATTTTCAAACAATAAACTTATAAGTATTTTTAAATTTCAAAGAATAAAGATGGTGTAACATCAATGCGTTTCTTAACAAAGTTCGCATACTTGCATACAATAATAGTTCAATCAAAACCCCATAATATGATAAGAAAGTGAAAATAAGTTGTGTATAATTAATTTCTTTATTAATACTTATAATATCGCGAATCAAACGCGAAATTAAACTCCAAAAATAATCTACATGTAATCATCTATTCATTTCATTTTGACTCTAAGGTATGGATGTAGTCACCCTTATCAGTAGTAAAGATCACTCTCAACATCAATCCATCGCAAAATGTTGAAGAGTGCCAGCGGCACTGATAACTCTCGCATTTTAAAGTTTCTTTTGAGATGAGAAAGTTAGGAGTTCAGCTGTTCCTCATTGCACATCTAAGTTTCAAGATGTGCACATCAAATTATTTGATTGATGATCCTCAACTCTTCGCCACTAAGCGCACTTAAGTTTGGAGTAGCGCGCGCGAAGATCTTTCATAGATAGTTTCCTTATTCAAGATCTCTCTAGACCTTAGCAAACATACTATTAGTATGAAATGCATAACGTACAAAACGGAATCTGAGTGAAGCGCGTTATAGACTTCACTAAAAGCCCATTTTATTATAATAATCTGAAATATATTTACGACTAGCTGCTCCAGTTTGAGAGGGATAGCGTGAAGTTTGTATGTGCTGACGTAGCTGTGTTCGCACACAACACCTTCATGAAGAAGGAGTTGGTGACATTAGAAGCGATAACTAGAATAGTTTACAGTTAGAAAGTAAATATTAACTACAAGTGCGTTTACTTGCAGAAATCAGCAAGAACTCAGGTCTAATAAGCCTTATGTCCTTCATCCTAGCTCTATCAAGCGAGAGCAGTATGTTGCGTTCCTAAGAAGCTCAGAGAGAAGATCACTGACGGGGTGACATCGTTCTACTCGTTGACAACCTCACGTACACAAGACAAAGGAAGCGAGAAGGCATACGCTGAGTTGAACAGTCACTCCTGTTTTTAATGTTCCATACTCGCCAGAGTTCAACGGCTATTGAGTTTTACTGAACTTAGTTAAGGGACACTATATGAAGCTGCTGCTCTATCACTTGATGCATATTAAGCTATCGATACAGAGGATTTTAATAGTGAGTAGTTTTAAGAGAGTGGAAGAAGAGAAGACAAAGTTTTGTGCGAGATAATGTAGAGTGAATATTTAGGAAAAAATTTTATCCGATCTTTAATGACTTAAGTCACTTTTTCCTTATCTGGAAGAAGGGATTCTAAGAGGTTCCTTCTCTCTTCTGTGGGCCAGATGGACTAGCTTCCTCATCTTCGAACGTGCTCCCGCATCTATGTGCATCTCGTTGTCCCAAAGTTTGTATAGTGATAGACGCTTGCTCATCTCGTTGCTTGTATTTTGCTTCCGTGCTCTGAATACCTTGCTCTCTCCTTCATTAAGTAGATGCCAGTGCCAGGTTTCTCTACACAGAGTTGAACTCTAAAACTTACTAGAGAAGTAGGGATACTTTCTGAAGCTGCTCAAACCATTCGTCGTGATAAATATTCCTTGCTTCTTTGGGTCGTTCTTCTCTACTTAGGATCTCTTCCTGTGTGCATCTTCAATGATCTTTTTGAAGGTACCCTGCACGTACAGTAGCAAGGACTCCAAAGAAGAACCTTCGTTCTGGCAACTTGTTGAGAGTTGTTCCTTGTTATGGAAAGGAATAGAGCAACCTCCGATCTCCATCGCATCGTCATACATGACTGAGATCTCAGATCTCAGGATAGTTTGGGATCTCATCATGTTGACATCGATTGAGATCCTTTCTTCTCATCAGCCAGAATTGCTTTGAGGAACGAGATCTTCGTTCCATACATTGTCGAAGGAACAAACCAACTAAGATTATTGTTACTCCATATGAGAGCTTCTTACGTTGCTAAGTGTGAGGTACCTGTAGAGGTCTTTCTTGCTTCGGAACCTGTTGCTCGACTCTTGCGCTTCCAACTCTTAATCGCTTAACATCCAAGTTTTCCACCATCTTGCTCGAGTACTCGTTGTTCTATTTGAAAATCTAAGTTATTATAATTGATCTAGATCCGAACGAAGCTAAAATCTTACTATTTAATAGTGAGATCCTATAGAATGACAAGCTGAAATAGATAGAGCTTGAGAACTAAGCGAATCAGGTGCAGTTGTAAGAAGATTGGAGCTCCTTTTAATATGTGGCTGCTCCATTACAATTAAATACTAATATAACTTAAAAACTTAATTAGTATACACTACAAAGTTGCTGCAACTTTAATTAGTAGCAGTTCAATCGCGTTGCAATGAAATTAGTAGCAACCTATTTTTAAGCCTTTCGTGACGGCGACATTTACTAACAAGGTTGCCAACGGAATTAGTAGCACTACTAACTGCGTTTTGAACTTAATTCGTAGCAAATCAAGCAGAATAAGAGATAAGTAAAATTACAAATAATAAAATATAGAAAAGATAAATAGCATCAATAACTGACATCTTTGCACTCTGATGTTTTCGTGAGTGCTCTGCACTAGGCAACAGCATAACATAATAATAAGTGGCGGCTCTTCATAATTTAAAATTTGAATTTAAGATGCAACCACCACCCTAGCTAAGAGACAAGTACAACCTAGCAAACACAAGCTAAACTAAAGTTTGGAACAGCAACCAAGCAAGATGCTGTTGCACTAAGTGCAAAGGGAGAGCTCTCTGAACTTTAGCTCGTTCAAGAGATCTCGTGCTTTAAATTGTCAGCCAAGAGTTAGAAGTCGGTGGGCGTTTTAACTATCGCACCTGATGCACCCTTGTTGCTGCTCCAGAGATCAATGAGGAGAAGAAACTTTGAATCTTAACGGCTCTAAAGACCGTTCGAATATGCCTCAAGCGGCACATCAAGGAAGTCCACTCAGAAAAACCTAAGATCTATATGAACTTGTGAGCGGACATTCTCTCACTCTGCTTTCTTCAAGAAAGTGGACCCGTCGCTATCCCTTAGCCACTTGGAGCAGACCATTCTCTCACTCTGCTTTCCAGAAACACATGAGAAGAAGCAATGGCTTGAGTTCGAATTGAGGATAAAGACTTTAAAATGGTGCCAGCTAAGAGGCAAGCACGATATCTTGACAAAGTTCAACTAAAGAGGAAGCAAGAGAGAAGAAGAGGAAGTTCCGATCTGAATCAGAAGCCTTAGTGTATGGTGTCAGTAAAGTTTCAGCTAGCTCAAAGCAAAGACTCCATGCTTGGAGAGTTGTAACTTTGGAGGAGTGTGTGCAAAATAGCCTCCCTTGCTGATGCCAAGCGAAGAGACACCATCATACAAGAAGAGTATGCTAACAAGATCTTCCTTACGAATACCTTGTAAGAATGAAGAGAGAGGTCTTGAGTTCGCGAACGAACTAGACAGTGTTGAGGAAGCGATGGCAAAAACTTGAAGGTACGTTCTCATCTTGCTGTGTCTTATCGATCATGATTACTCGCCCATTTCGCCTTCTAAATGGAGATCACACCTAAGAAGAAATGTTCTCAGCACGAGGCGCACAAGTACTAGCTTACTGCTATTCTCACTGACTCGTTAGAGAGTGATGGAGTTGCATGAGTTGGGATTTCGTGCACAGAGATCTCAAGCCAGAGAACATTATGATAAACTTTGAACCAGTTAGAGCAACTGTCATAGACTTCAACAAAGTTGTAAGATAGAGAAAACATGTGAGGAATGGCATCGTGCCAAGGAACTGCAGGCCTATCTTCCGCATAGAGACAGACTTGCTTCAACGGTTCAGTGGCAAGTGGGACAATTTGTCTATAGTTGCAATCAATACTTGAATGCGATATGAACCAGAAAGGAATACTACTAGTGTGAAAGTGAAGATGATGCAATATAATTCCGCAACAAGACATTGTAAGATAGACAAGGTATCAGAACCTTGAAAAAAGTAGTAAACAAAGTAATATTCAAAACTATGAAACCTAACACTCAGTTAGCTGAGATAGAGGAAGCACTTATAGGTATAAAATTCAGAGGGAATATGAGACAGACGTCAAGGTCACTTCCTAGAAGACTTTAAGATTGCCTTGTTTAGGGTTAATATAAATCATTTCTAAATCTATATAATAAAGAAATTAATTATACACAACTATTTTCACTTTCTTATCATATTCATGGGGTTTTGGGGTTTTGATAGCGTCAAAGATATTAGAGAATCAAAAACCCCATAAAATTGATAAGAAGTGAAAATAAGTTGTGTAAATTAATTTCTTTATTTAATACTTATAATCATGAATCATACTTATCAAAAATAACTACACATCCTATCAATTTCATTTGACTCTAAGGTATTGGATGTAGCACACCTTATTCAGTAATAATATGCAGTTTCTCAACATCACTCCATCGCAAATAATGTTGAGATGCCACACTTATACTCTCCATTTGAAAGTTGCAGATGAGAAAGTTAGGAGTTGCAGCTGTTCCTCTCGCACTTCTAAGTTTCAAGATGTGCACATCAATTATTTGATTGATCCTCAAATTCTTCGCCACTAAGCGACTTCAGTTTGGAGTAGCGCGCGAGATCTTCCATAGATAGTTTCCTTATCTCAAGGTCTCTCCGTAGACTGTAGCATACATCTATCGTTGAAATGGCATAATCGTACTTCATTGATCGTTGATGATATTAATTTAAGGCTTTAAATCTTTAGATAAAACTATATTACATATATTCTGTTTTAATTAAATAATCTAATTAAAAATTTATAAATTATTCTTATGGAAAAATCTGAAAATTAGATATTAAAGAAATTATTTAATATCAATAAAATTGTGACTCCTAACTTTTATTTGATTATTTAAATTTAGTAAGCATTAAGATATGTTACCTTTATTAGATTGAAATAATTTTATTAGTATATTTTATAATAGCTATTCTTCATACTTAATATTTAAATTTGTTTCCATATACTAAAAATAATTACGAAGCTATCTCAAATGATTTTTTAATAAATTAATCCTAGCTTATAAAGGCTTATTATATTTTAGAGCTAAGTGCGGATCTAATTATTTTGAATGAGTCTTAATTTTTATTTAAAAATAAGTAAATTATTGAGTTAAGAATAAAAAGGGTTATTATAATTATGAATTTTATGTGCTATAAATAATAGATATCTTTGAGAACTAAGTAAGCCATATTTTTAATTGTCTTGCTACATTCTAAGCAAATGTTTCTCATTAAATAATTATTTTCGATTCAACTGTGAGAATTTAGGAATTTTGCAGATGAAGAAGCATTTTTGTTTTAGCTAAATTAGAGAACAATTCACAGTCAATTTTAATAGGAATAATTTGCTTTTAAATGCCATGCTGATACATTACTTATAGACTATATCTTTTTAAATAAAATAAAGTGAATTTTTTAATGATCTGAATTATTTAGAAGCTTTTATAAAGCAATCAAAATAATTCTCATCTGTATATTTCAGATAAAATTAAATTGTAAATTTTGCTTAACAATTAAATATAAATAAATTTCAAAAAAATATTTTAAATTAATTATTTGCGATACTTCATTCACTCACAATTCCTTTTATTAATGGGAAGATACTTACTAAAGAGGCATTAATTTCTAGTACTCTTTTCCTCGTTTGGCCTTATAATTTCTATATCAAGATTTGTTTCATTATCTTTTGTTAATTAATTATTCACAGTGTTCAAGGCAAATGTTAAAATGATTACTACCATAGAGACAAAATATAATAGTATTGTTTTAGATAGTAAACATCGCTGTTATTTAATATTTAGTCAGCCGATTAATAAGAAACGGACTTTTTCCTCTGAATAAAATGCCTAACAACAAGAATCAAATTCAAATAAAAAATATCTACTTGTGAAAAGGATTATAGAACTTTTTTTAATATTTCATAACTTGTGAAGAATTTTAAAAGAAAATTCAACGTACTATTTATTATAATTAAATCTTTGAGAGTTTTTATCAAGAAAGATTCTGAAATACGAAAGGTATCTTCCCTGTTTTTTTAATTAGAAGATTAACTTTTTTTTTTAAAATTAAAAGAAAAATTTTTAATTTTTTTTTCTTAAAATTTTATTTTTAAAAAAAAGGCCCCCCAAATTTTTTAACTGTTTTTTTAAAATTTTTATGCTGAAAATAAATTTAAATTTTTAAAAAATGGAGTTCAAAATTGCTTGCTTTTAACTGAGAAAAAATTTAATTCATATTTAAAGTTTTCAGCTGCAAATATATAAGGAGGTGAAGGAATTGAGCAATGCTTCTATACTTGGAATTGCATAAATCTTCTCTTTCAATAGATTTTAAATCTATACCTTTTCATATAGTTTTTAAAATTATTAAAAAAATTAAAGCATAATTAATCCTGCTACCAAAATTTTGATAATTTAAAAATTCCTAATAAAAAAAACCCTTTTAAAAAAATAGACAAATTTTTTGGTATAATATTTTTTTTCATATTCTTTTTTTAAAAAATTTGAATATTTAGATCTTATTGCAGGGTCATAAATCAGTTCAACGAGTTTATATTCTTTTTATTTAAAATAAGCTATATTTAATTAAATTATATCAGGCCAGCTGTAATAATTTTTGTTTTTAAATGAATTCGTTGTTAATGTTCCAACTTTCTTTTGTAAAACTTATGATTTAAATATTTATATTTATTTTTTGATTTTTTGCTCCCAAATTAGAATTAAAAGAAAGATATTAAAACTGACCATGTATTACTTATTTCCACTTATCTTTGTATGAATTTTTCCTTTTTTTAGTTTTTAAGTCAATAATTAAAGATGAAATATGTCAAATTAAAAAGATATAATTTAAAGATTAGAATATATTGATTGGTATAAAATAAAATGAAAAAAAAATAAAAAATTTTGAAGATTATTAACATGTATTATCTTGACAGAAATTGATTTTCAACTTTGGCATACTTGGTATAGATTATTGATGGATATTGCTGCTAATAGAAAGAGATAAAAAAAATATTACGAAAATTGTGGATTACTATAAAATCTCTCTGCCGATTGAGTTTTTATGAGCTAATTAGATTTAACAAAACAGAATAGTGGTTGCTTATATATCTTTACGTTTTAATTTTTTATTTAAATTTTACCCTACCTAAATTATCGAGAGTTAATTAAACTTTAATGAATTTATAGAAAAAATAATCATTCTTAATATAAGGAGCATAAAATAATTAAACAACCATTAAGCAAGAATTTCTACAATTTTTAAAAGCTTAATTAGTAAAACCTAATTTTAATAGGATAATTATTCATGTACATCAAATCTGGCAATAAGATGTGAATAGAGTCTACTAAATTTTTTTAATTAAATACAGCATATTGAACAATTTTTAAAATATGACAGTTTAAAATGAATTTAAATTGACAGTTATAAAAATAGCTGCATAACTATAGATTTTATTTTAAATTGCACTTACCAAGTATTTTAATTGCTCTAATAGAGCGGAGGGAAAAGGTGACAGCTGGAGTAATTTTGGAGGTACGTATAAACTTCCTGATGGCCTTATATATAAGAGTTTGGAAGCAAATAGTTATTTAGCTGGAGCACCTTATTTTAAAGTAATTGAAGGAGAAAAAAACTTAGAAAATTTTTTAACAATTAACTATTTTCCCAAATTTAATTTTTAAAAAAAATTTTTTTCTTTAAAAAAAACAAAAAGTATTTAAAAAAATTTTTCCTTAGGGCAACATTTTAAACAACAAAAAAAATTTTATGATAAATTAAAATTTTTTTTTTTTTATAAAATTTAAATCTTTTCTTTGTTTGAAAAATTGGAGGATAATTTAATGGCCTGATTTTAGAGTTTTATTTGGATATTTTTCTAAATACGGACACTATGACTCAACTCTAAGATTATTTTATTATTTTTTGTTTTTTCTTGTATAATAAATATATATCCTCTCTAATGCTTGATTAATATCAATAATTTAAAAAATTAAATTTGTTTAAATAGTTTAAATTTTTTAAAATAAAAATAAACATTAAAATTTAAATTTTATATAGTTTTAGTTTTCTGATCTCTTGCCTGAAATGAAGA
>JAJKFJ010021137.1:0-23022 GCA_027382625.1 Tetmemena sp. SeJ-2015
TTGATCCTCTACATTTCCTTCATCGCATCCATGATAATGAACCTTAGATAGCTATAGATATATGTTACCCTTATAGTTATATTTTTCCTTGCAAATTTTTAAAATATTAATTAGTTCTATAATATAGCTACCCTAGGCCTCAAGCTTGCACTTCTTCAAAATCATAGACTGAGTTTTAATCTTAGAATAATTTTGATTCCTTTCATTCTTGACCTGGAAAAGGTCCAAGTAATTTCTACTAAGAGGTAAATTCTTTCCTATACCAGAAAATCTATTTTAATCTGACTCAATCAACTTTCGAGATAAATAAAACTATAGTCCTAAAATAATAAGAAGTTTTTTTTAAACATGGAGTTAGATTTTAAGATCCTCGCCTCCAGAGTACTGCGCCAATTAAAGAAATTGACTGACTCCTAGACTTTAAGACCCGATATAATTTAAGCAATCACTTCTTCTGTTTCGATGCAAGATATTAATTACAATTAGTGATCTAGATTAAGACTTACTTTATTTATTGTAGTTGATTGATAACTTGAGGTGATGACAATTTTAGATATTTATTTAAAATTTAGCATGATTATAAGTATTAATAAAGAAATTAATTTTACACAACTTATTTTCACTTTCTTATCATATTATGGGGGCTTTGGGGTTTTGATTACCTTTTCGATTAAGATTTTATACCTCTCTTTCATTTTGTGAATTTCAGCTATCAAAATAACCTTAAAGTACCTAAAATCTTAATGATAGTTTTTTTGATATATTCTACATTCTTAATTTTAAGGAAATTTAAAAAATGATATTTTCTCGATTATCAATAAAATGAGAACTTTTTTAATTCTCTAAATATTTTTCCTTATTATACTTGGGTAGAGATTGAGTTCCTCTGAGAAGAAGTATAACTATTCTTTCATAAATAAAATAACTCTATTAGAAACATTTGTGCCTATAAAGTTATGCTCAATTTGCTCAAAGGAATAAGTGAATTTTTTGCTTCTTTAGAATCTTTGAAAATACATTTCTAACCAAATAGTTAATTTGATGCATCCGATTGAGGAAGAGAAACTTATCGAACCCAATTAAGCTTCAGATAAATAAAAGTTAAATGTATTGAGATCGAGCTAATATTTGGGTTATTCAAGCCTACACTATCATTATGCTACAAAACTATAGCTAAATTTTAGCTTTGTATTCTTAAATAATTTTATTCCATAAATAAACAAAGAAGTGCGATGATGAACAGCTGCAACTCCTAACTTTCTCATCAACAACTTTCAAATGCGAGAGTATAGTGCGCGCTGGCACTCTCAACATTTTTGCGATGGAGTTGAGAACTGGCTATTACTACTGATAAGGGTGACTACATCCATACCTTAGAGTCAAAATGAAACTGAGATAGGATGGATCATGTAGTTATTTTTGAGAAATTTCGAGTTTGACTCCCATCATTAATAAAATAATTATATGTAAATTGATAAAAATTCTTGAATGAATAACAATGGGCTACCTTACTAATATTAGAAACCAATCAAAATTGGTGATTTAAATTTTTCTTGAGTGAAAATTAACATTCTATTACACATATAATCATTATTTTAATAAAATTAAATTATTTTGATTCAATTTTTTGTTAGAGCTAAAATTAATTTACTCACAAGAAGATAAATAAAAATTATTCTCTTAATTTCTCTAAAGTATTTGAGAAGGATTCATTCTCTCAAATATTAAGTGTATGAGGTAAAAATTAAAAACTTGGCGAGGAAAAATGGGATGATAAGATCATTCTAATATAAAGACAGAAAGGAGGAAACTCATCTTAAACCTAAAACTATTCTTTATAAGAATTCTATTTCGGCACTCAGGGCATATTTCTAAGAAAGGAGTAAAACTAAATACACGTAAAAGCTTATAAATTAAAAGGCCCTAACGATAATTTGCTACAGATTGATAAAGATAAGTCAAGTGAAAACAAAGAAATTTAAGACATCACATCAGTTCAAGAATCATTTGAGAATGATTATAATTGGGTTTCTGAGAAATTTCAAACTCCAGATAGACCAAATACTTAACAGTCTAGCGAGGTTTAATAATTAAATGAATATATATATATATATATATATATATATATATATATATGGGGGGGGCCTTCCTCGCCATCCACTTTTTTCATTAAAATATGAAAAATCATGATCTATCCTAAAATTAGCAAAAAAGCACCAATTTTTTAGGTCAAATTAAAATTCAGAGGGTCTGTACAGGCCATATTTTTTATTTTATCAATTTAAAAAGATCTTTTTAAAGACTAATTATTTTGAGAGAAAAAAATTAAATTGCAAAAGAATTGTTAATTAAATAAAAAAAATATGAATTTAAGAAGTTTAAGATAAATATTTATGAAGCTCTGAGATCTATTATACTCTTAGAATCTACTTTTTACTTGAAAACTCCAATAAAATCAAAGCTATTCTAAAAATTCATCTATAAATCTAAATTATTTTACTGCATCTATTTTTCTATGTATTCTATAATTTTTTAGATAAAATACAGCTAGATTTCAATAAAATCTTCTAAAAGATAAAATATTGAGACTTTTTTTTTAAAAAAATTGAGGGAGGAAGGAAGTGCACCTCCCCCTTTGAATGATAAAAAAAAGCTTAAAAATCGTCATTAGTGGAAAAATTGGCAAAAAATCCCCAAAAAATTACGAGTTTTTGTCCTTTGAAATTTCCTTGAGGATCAAATTTCTTGATTTCAATTTGTTCAGAAAATAACTAAAAATTAATTTCAAGTAAAATTTAACAACTAAAAAATATTTTTTAAATGATGCAGGACAAATTTATGATCTAAGAAAAATCTTCTCTTCAAAATTTCAAAATTTTGCAGTTTTTTATGCCCTCTCCAACTAAGAGAAATATTTCCTCGAAGTTATTTACTTTAGAAGAATATGCAAGCTAAATTTCAAAGTCAAGATAATTTGATCTATTATAGTACTTAGTCTCTTACTCTGAATTTAACTCAAAGATAAGGGTTTGTAAACTATTTTCAAAAATATAACATGATTTATTGGGTAATTTAGCTATGTCATTAAAGTTCTTGGAATTTGAATGCATACCTTCTCCTCCTTGTCTTTGATAATCATATATAATATAATAGTTCTTTTGAAGAAGCTGAATTCATATTAGCGCAAATATGACTCTGTAACTAAAAGGAGATAAAATGTCAAAAACATTATAGTAGTCTTCAAAATTAGTCTTAATAACCAAAAAATAGATCATTTTTTAAAAAAATTAAATCATAAATTTTGACCCTCAAGGAAATTTCAAAGGTTAAAAACTCTAAATTATTTGGAATTTTGGGGCAGATTTTTGCCAACAAAGACGATTTTTGAGCATTTTCTATCATAAAAAGGGGGGGAGATGCAGTTCCGCCCCTCCCCACAAAAAATTAATCCTACTTTATCTAGAATAAATAATATGGATAGACCCACTGAATTTGAATTTGACGTTAAAATTTGTGTTTTTGACTAATTATAGGCTACATCATTATTTTTCATATTTTTATGAAAAAAGTGGATGGCGAGGAAAGGCCCTCCCATATATATATACATCAACGTAGATTTAAATTGCAAATTTAATCTTTATTAATAGTTAAAATTACATGAAATAATGAATTAAGTTAAATAATAAATGAAGATCTGTAAAAGTGTGGATCTTATAATTAAGAGTTAAGAGTTCAATGTGGGTCTAGCTCAATAGCTTATTGAATTTTAGTATGACTTTGTTAATCTTTCATTGCAATAGGTGGCTAATATCTCAAACTTTAGTATAAGACCTATAAATTGGCCAAGTACAAAAACTTATGACCAAGGTAATACTTTTCTTAGACCTCCCTCGAAGAAGGTGCGCGAGTATCAAAAGCTGCTTAAAAGTTAATACTAATTCTAAAGATAATAAAATCTGCCCAAAATCTAACACACTGCTAAAGATTTTAAATTAATATATAAAATATTAATTTAATTCTAATTTTAATAAAATTCTCAGATATAATGTGTTACAATTTTATAATAATCATAATTTTAAGTATATAAATTGAGGAACAAAGTTTAACTTCTAAAAAGATCTTTCCTCGATAAGAAAACACATCTTCGCATTTATTGGAAGAAATTATTGAAAAAATTATGACAATTTGTGAATCGTCCATTCAATATCCAAAAGACTATCTCTTACCTCAATTTAGAGCAAATTTGTATTAAATGATTGCTAAAAATGGTAATTTCTTTTAAATTAATTAGATTATTAAAATTTCGAAATAGTTTTTTTCATGTTTAATAATCTTCCCTGAAATCTTAGACTTATTTTTTAATATTTACTAAGAATGCTTCACCATAGTTAGTTTATGATTCATATAGGATCAAAACCAAACTAGAGTTATTTAAGATTCTAAGAATCAGGGAGATAGTCAAAAGTAAAATCAAAATCTATTTTGCCTTATTCCTAATTAAATTCAGTTAATATTTGATTTCCAGACCAACGGCAAGATAAAAAGAAGTTGATGAGAAAGATTGAAAGATATTTCTGAACACCAGACCACTGGTTAGAAAATCAGGGTTGGGAAAGGTAAAATGGAAAGATTTTATTCATTTTAATATCTGAAATATAGTTAGTTTTCAAAATGCAGTTAACTTATTAGATGTGGATGAATATTCATTCGGAGTCAAGGCCAATACCTTTAGGGAAAGTCTTATTCGTCAAAAAATAATCATATTCAAAGATAAGCAGAAATAATTCCAATCTTCGAAATGGCCAAAGCGAGCGCTATGAGTAATACTTCTCCATGAGGACTAATATTGACCCGTGCTAATTCCTCGAGATTCTTCAAATCAAAGTTTCGCGAATCTTGAAAGCCTTCGACCATGCCTTTGTCATGGAAATAGAGTAAGTGGGGCTTGTTGTTTTCTCAGTTCACCTCCAACAAGATAAATAAAGAGCATCTAAGAACTTTTTCAAGCAGAAGGACTGCAAAGGAATCAAACTCTTTCAAAGACTGGAGTTCAGCACAGAGTAAATCAGCGTGAAAGAGATCTCAAGGCTGCTAAAGTCGTCTGATCTACAGATCAAGCTGCTGGCAGGTTGCCCAACTTTGTTCTCAAGTATGCTCCGTCAAGCTATACCCGAGCCTTTACTAAGATAGTAGGAGGGAAGCTAGATCAGCGAGGAAAAATCTAGGGAAGTGATATCGGCATTCATTCAGGACTTTCGGGTAGGTAATGCGAGGTCTGTAAAGGAGTTTTATTGGTAGCATAAAGGGGACTCAATCATACTGAAGAGCATAATCAAGAACTTCACCAATCTCCAGACCACTTGCAGATTGGAAAAGACAATACAGCCTTTATTATAACAATTATTTAAATCTCAGCTACTTCATTTACATCTATTTTAATTTATTTACAACTCAGTTATTTGATTTCAAATTTATAAAAATATTAATAAAGAGCATAAATTTTTGAGGTTACTCATTCAAGCATATTCGAGCCAAATAATCTTTTCCCAAAAAAAATAAAAAAACTTGCTTTAGATTTAAAGATTGACGATCCCAAGATATTAAGGATAATAGAATTAGTTAAATAGGAAATCTAAAAAGACTCGCAGAATTCTTTCCCTCTTGAACTTTAGATTTTATTTTTATAATTATTAAAATATAAAAATATAGAATTTATAACCGTATTTATGTGACTAGATATGCTAATAAAGCTGCCGCCGTTCGACAAATTCAACAATATTTAAAAAGATGTAGGTTTTTAATTTATACTTGCCTCGTTATATAGGTTTTTAGTTTTGTATAGAATATTTTTTAATTTTTTTAATATATTTCTCTCTCTAAGACGATTTAATTTAAGATTCTGTAGTCTTAAATTAAAAAGAAATGTAGGGATAAATAGATATATTTTTGCTGTTTTAATTGACAAAAATGATATAGAGACGGTTAATCAATTTTTCTCCAGTAACTAAGAGATAACAGGCATTTTTCTTCACTGATAATTCCTATATTACAATAATAATAATTTTGATAACTAGTTCTAAGGAGAGCATTTTTATTGTATTTACTATAAGAGTAGCAATAAATTAGTAATATACAATTGATACTCGATAAGGCAAGCTTTAAATACAATATTCTATCATAATTATAAAAAGAGTATAATAAATTATTCAGAGATAACCCTTTTCTGAATAAGATGAATTATGTTATTTTTAATAGCATTATACTCACTCTTCTTCTTGATTTTATATATTTCAAGAGATTTGTTAATTCCTGAGTTAATATTTATTTCATATTCTGTCAAAAATAAGAAAGATTGTGCCAGAATAAATTAAAAAAGTAGGGAAAAAAAATTTCTTTCGAGAATTAAATAAATGCTATGAATGCTAATCATTAGAAAAATTTAGATGGTGTATAGAAAAAGTTAATAAGGGTTATTCATTTTTAACAATTCAAACATTTTTTAATTAATAAAATTAATTATAAGATTAATTACTACTTTAAATTCTTCCTCCAAAGTGTACAGCGAAAAATGGGCTGAGTCAATCAAACGTTATAAATTTATTTTAATATAAATTCGAAATTGAATTGTTAAAAGAGTTAAAAATTCTTAGTATTTAAATTTTAGGATTGATTGTTGAAGACGATGAAGTTTTTCTTCAACATTAAAATACAATAACCGATATTTCGGATCAATTACTTGAAGAGCCTCCTTTCGATTATGAGTAGAACATGATTTACTAAACATCGGCTTATCACTCAATATAACTGTAAGGTACTAAAAAAGTGTAGAGGTTCATAGACAAGTACTTCGGAGAAAACTTAAGTGATTCTATTATCTTCCCAGTAATTAATTTCACTGAGTAGCCTCAGCTATTGATAGAAGCATTGACAATTAAAAACCCAAATATTTCTCCTATATTGAAGCAATTAACTTCACAAAGTTTTCAAATTCAGGGACTCTAGGCACTAAAATTTATCTGATTTCATCTACTTAGTAAGATAAATGACAAAGAAGAAATTAGTCATTGTTTTATCCTATATGACAATAGCTTAAATTTAGCAATTTTACCTTAATGTATTTTTCAAAACAATATTTCTTAGTGTTTTTGGTTGCGCAAGTGTCTTCTTCGCCATAATATTCTTGATTATGACAGTCTAATACCTTTATCTATTCCAGTTAATAAATACCACCAATCTTTAAGTGCGCAATTTTTAATATCTCAAATAATGACTTATTTTATCTGAGATTTTATTAGGACAAATTTTAGCTAATTTTTGTCCTTTAATTGTCTTATAAACTAAATCATACTAAAATTAGGGATTATATTCCTGAAGCAAACAAAGGATATAACTATGAAAGACTTGAGTTTTATGGTGATTCTTGTCTCAACTTCCTTGTAGTTCTGGATCTATTTCTTTTTGGAAAAGAGTTACAAATAAATTGTATATTTTTAACTTTTTTGTGTTTTAAAATAAGAGTCTTTTTAAAACCAGACTCCTCTTTACTTTAAATAAAAACCAGTTTTAAATTCTGACTGTGAATTCATTTTGAATAAACTGCTAATTGTGCAAAAACGGAGATTAATTTCATGAAGAAAAGGAATTCAAAATTATGTGCCTGCTGGCTTTGATTCAGAAGAGTATTTGAGTAGAATAAAGGACAAGCATATTAATGAACTCAAGGCAAGGCTTTTCTTTCTTTAGTAAGTTTATCAGTAGCTTTATTCCTCAAATTTAAGCTAAAATAAGATATATATAATTAACGAGCTTTTTAAACAAAAATTTTCATATTTTCCTAATTCACAACATGGAGTATAGCAAATAGTATAATCTAACCCTCTTTAAAGATAAGAGATAAGATTACATTATTGATTTTTCAATGAGCTGTAATTATCTAGAGATAGTAAAAATAGACTTGATAGTGATAAGAGACAAAAATTTGAGAGCTTAAAATAAAAATTTTTCATCTTTGATAAAACTTTGTATTTTATAGCAATTTGGTTGAAATTCTGATATGGGCTTTGAAAGATGGTCTTTCTTTAAATATCTCCTATTTAGCTGAGCTAAGTTTGTGTTTTATTTTACTGAAAATCCTTTATGTTTTATATTTTGATGTGTATTTACAAAATAGACAATAGAAAATGTTGTGGGAGCAATACTAGAGTGATAACAGATTTTAAAGTTTGCATTCTACTGAAATAGAAGAAGCAATTAGAACTGTACTCACAGTCAAAGGTAAAATTAGCATTGTTGAATTTTAAAAATTTTAAAGATTTACGAGACGTAAGGAAGAGTCTTTAGGATTAAGAAGAACATTTTGATGAGGAGTCGAAAGACTTACAATAAAAATACAATGGTGATATTTTCACATTCTATTAATTCATTCACTATCACAATTATTTACTCCTTTTAATAAAGTCTGCACGAATTTTATGAAAATCTTAAAAGTAATTTACAAAGACTAACTGAGTTGTTAGGTTAAAACGTTAGTGGGCAAGACATCGTTTTGAAAGTAACTGATTTTCATATCTCTAAACTATAAACATCGATTAAAAATAAGTTTGAGAGAGGACCAAAAAGTGTAAGCCTCAATTTAGAAATTTAAAATCCTCATTATAGAAATCAGAAAATGTTGTGATGAAAGAATTTCATTATAAAACTCTCGCTGATGTAGTAGAAGCTTTAATAGGTACGGTCATGTTTTAATGCGGACTTAAGAGCACTCATGATTTTATGATCAGAATATAAAGTTTCTCGAATGAAGTTCAAAGCGTAAGCAATGATAGTTAAATCCAAAAATTCATTAAAAAAAAAATTACGAGAAAATTAAAAAAAATAAATTAAAAATTAGAAGCTTAAATTATCAGGTTTAAGCTTTGATATATTAACTTAAATGAATACTCATTTTTTATTTCAAAATTTATTTCTATTCACTCATTCAAGTAAATCGATATTAATTGTCAGTTTTATTAATTCTTATATTTTTATTCATTCACACTTATGTTATATGTGCAACTTTAAACTTTAAGAGATACCTGTTTTCTTTAGAGCATCGCCAATAATTTATAAAATCACCTCTTATATTTAATAACAAAAAATAAAAACGGATGCAAAAGAATAGTTTTCATACCAATTTTGAGACTTATTGTGCTAAAATTAAATTTGTAAGCATCACATTTTAAAGATATTAAATCGCTTATTAAATTTTGTATGGTTTTCTCTTTGCATTATATTTTTTAAGAGTCATCTTAAAATCATTTAAAAAATTCTAAGAGGATAAAAATTTAGAATATAAAGCCATAAACTCGTATTGGAAGATAATTTACAATTCGAATTCAATTTTAAAAGATTAATTATTTATATAATAAACTTAAGGGTACTAAGTGATGGATCCTCCAATCTTTTAAAATAAGACAAGTTCAACTATTTCTTAAACAGTGATAAAATGGAAAATTTCTTCTTTAAATTAAAAAGAGAGGTTGTAAATTTGTTATTTAAGTTAGAAAAACTTTATTCGAAACTGAAAATTAGACAAGTTGTTGCCAAATTAAATTATGAAAACGGCAGGTTATATATAGCTGAGTATTTAATAAAAAAGAGAATTAAATTATATACTAAATTAAAATGGAGAAAATTAGTGGCAGTTGAAGTGTGTCCAATTTAAATAATTATTACACCATTCGATTCAGGATTCAATATTAAGAACTCTTTATCCTTGCATCTTTTGTGTGGGAGTGCTTATTAAAGAGTTATAAGCGACACAAGTTCAGATGAGATGAAAAATGCGTGAATCATATCTCACTGCTGAGAGGTGCTACGAAGATGATTAAAGGAGAAACTCTTATTAATTTTTGACAAGCTATCGAAAAAGCTACAGATCAGGGGTAAATCTGCGATTTCAACTGACACGAAGTTGCAACTCTCTATTTATTATTTTATTAAATTACCGATTTTAATTAAAATTCCAACTATAAAATCGCTTCTTTCGCACATTTAATGAACTTAAGAGTCCAATTAATCGGCTAATTAAAATCAAAGATGCAAGCATAACAGATCTTCAAAACCCGAATTCCTAGTGAATATTAAAATCTTTACATAAAAATATTATAAATGCACTATGCGAATATTATAAAGTAGACTTGCAGAGCACTTAAGAGAGAAAGATATATTAAAGAAGAATAATTTTTTGTTGGCTTTACATTGATTAAAAATTTGCTAAAAATAAATGTTTTTTCTAACTTTAATAAAACAAAATTACAAGCTCTCCTACATTTCAATGATTAACTTTTTTATGTTTGATCTTTGACTGAGTAATAGTACTCTAAATAGATCTGCGATTATGTTAAAATGATAACTGAAGAATGCAAAGTTTTATGCAATAAAGAATTATAGTGGGATAGGAAAATTCTAGGATATGATTTTTAGAAGAAGGAATTAGCATAGATGGCAGTTACTCTGCCTTCATCTGCCCCAACAAAGAAGTGTTTTTAATTCGATTTGAATAAATACTAACTCTAACATGAAAGATTAGTTTACCTCGGAGAGCACTTATTTAACATGATTATTACCAATCATCTTTTCAGTGATACTTAAAAAGATGGGAAAGGGTTGAAAGTACATACTCCCAAATAGTTGCATGAAAGAAAATCATCTATCGTAAAATTAAATTATAAGGTCACTTTTATTATTTCAACCATTAATCTAAATTATAGCTGGATTATTAGAACAAACTTTTAATGAATTAATTAAGAACTAAAAGAAAAAGCTGAGGGAGAAATCAGACAGATGGAAAAATTAAAAAAAAGTTGTATTTAAGATTAGAAAAATGAAGTATAAAACCAATTACAATTACTTTAATTATTTTTTTTTCTTGCTAATTTTTCATTATATGTTCTATTTTTTTGAATTACTTAATTAACTTAAAATCTCAAATACCATCACTCCGAAATTTTTAAAAGTGATAAATTATAATAACCACATATATTAATTCTAATTTGTTAGCATCGTAAACTAGCTTTTCATAAATCTAGTCTCCTTAGAATCAGGATTAACTCCATTATTAAATATATTAATTGTCTTTTCATATTTAAGATAGATTATAAATTAATTCCTTGGATTAATTCTTTAAATTAAATTTACTTTGTTTGGTTTAATATTTAAAATATTTTTGTTTTGATTAAGTGACTATATAGTTTTCAATGCTAATCTGTAATCTCTTGCGCGCAGCATTAATGATCTGAAGAGTTACTAAGAGGAAAATAAGGATAGACTTAAGACAAAGACTCTTTACAAATTGAAAAACATCGCATCACTCCAAAACTAAGACTTAATATGGTATATAAATAATTAATCATAAAGCATTTTCAATTAAAATTAATAATGGATTAATGAGTTGATGTTTGTCCAATTAATGATAAAAAAAAATTATATTCAAAAACTTATTTCATATTTTGAAAGCTTTGCTTACTGCAAAATATAAAAGGCTAAGTTAAATCATAGAAATTACAATTAAATTGTACTCAAGCATCAAAATTAGAAAATAATTGCCCTTCTCATATCTTGGTAAATCTAATTGTGAATGCAAAGTAATAAAATATAAGATACTTCTCCAATATCAATATCCTATTATTCTATACTTATTTATTAGGGTTTGTAGAAGCTGACTTCATGGATCAGAAATTTAATTAAGAATGCATATTTAAGTATATTTAAAAGATTTTCTATGAATAAATATGCATTTTTTGTTGCTATTATATGTCCTTTCTCTGCTCTAATAAATCCTACTTATAAAATTGATTTTGTGAATGTATATTTAAGAAATTATCCATATATAATATTTTATTCATAAATCTCAATGTTATTTTTAAATGTATTTTTATATATCTAACCAACTCATTTTTAGTTTTATTTTTATCTAAAAATACATTTTAAAAAAAAGATGTGTTATATTTATCTTAATTGTTACCTCTCATACAATTTTTAAAGTAAAAATATTCCCATCTTCTAAGAAGGGAAAAAGAGAAATTAGTTTACAAAATTATTATAGATTTTTAATTTTAAAATGAATCTTATTTTATAAACTGTAAACATAGGTTCATTTAAAAAAATAAGATCTATTTTTCTTTTACTTTCTTCACTTTGATTATTGTCTATAATGGTAATTTAATTATTAAAATAAAAATATAATTAAAGAGCAGAGAAAAAGTTAACTGAAGGAGTTCATTTCGGAATTTACAGGGAATCAATCCGAGCTAGGCAAACCAGAAGAGAAATATAATAAAAACAATTATATAAATAGTATAATTATATAATCAGGTTAATTATAAGTAAAAAAATGAGTGCAAGTTAAAGATATGGAATTGTTTTATTTATTTAAAAGATGCTCTTTAAAATTTACTCCCTTAGAATCGATTTAAATTTATTATCGCGAGAAAAAAATTTTTTAAAAATTATTAAAAATTACACATTTTTTGTATTTATTAAAGACTTCAATTATTCGAAAATTTTAAGGATGATGGACTTTTCTCTCTCTTTATTATTTTTATATTTGATTTACAAGCTGGAAAATATTTGATGATGACAAGAGGACTAATAATCAACGAAAGATTTTTAAATATCAAAGCATCATCCTTTTAGAATCTTTTTGGGCAGAAAAAGTTTCCCGTTTCTTAGGATACTCTTTTAATCTTAGAGAAATTGCCCTCCTTCTCTATTAATTAGGTTGCAACAGTCTTCTTTAGTTGGAAAATTAGTGATAGGAAGTTTCAAAAGAATAGCGAAATTATATATTTTGCTCTCATTCTTTATATTCAAAGCCTCACTATATTTGATCAAGGTATTCTAAAAATTTTACTAACTAAATTTTCTATCAATTTAAAAATTTGTGTTTCATAATTAGATAAATTTATCAATTAGGTTTATATCTAATATGTTTTCAAGCTTATTTATATTGACAAAGTGTTTTGCTTTATTTTGCATACCCTTAAATAGAAATAGCTGCCAGAGAGCCTGCTTGAAAATCTAAGCGCGATATAGGTGGAGAGTGCTTTTAAGGAAAGTCCTTAAAACTTGGTCAGTGAATATCTGCTAGGTAAGTTAAATGTGGGTTTACTCCTTCCTCTAATAATTTATTTAGACTTATGTGAGCTAGAGGAACTAAAGGTCAAGGCCTACTAAGACATTTTCTACTGTCTAGTAGCTGCTGTGTTTCTAGACTTATGCTCAGTTGAAAATTCTTCACTTGAAAGCAGTCTATAAAGGACAACTGCAATAATTCTCAACTTGGTTAGACCTTATATGGAGGTTTATGATGAGGAAGCCAGAAAAAACAAAAGGAGAGATCTTTTGGAACTATGGAATTAGAAGCCTTATACCAAGAATATGTCAGTTGACCACTCACTGTAAGCAAATAGCAACTTTTATTTAAAAATATAAGTACCGGCATTTGCATAAAAAATGTAACTAGTATAAATTTAAGTATATTATATCCTAAAGTTAGAAATAAAATCAACACATTCTCTCAATTAAAATAGATGATGGTGCATAATGATGATCTTAAATTTAATACATGTTATTAAAAATCTTAAAATTAAAATACTTATCTCTCTTATAAAGTTCCTGTTATAAAGAAATTTAAATTTATTTTTGATTTTTATTTTCCCCCATCTTATTTATTATAAATTATTATATTTATTTCATTAGCGATTCTATCAATACATATAGAGCCACTTTGAATTTTAATTTATTTGGTTTAGGAACACCTACTCTTATGGAGGAAAGTAATTAGGTGTAGTGTTTTATGGGAAAATAGATTCGAAGCAGGTTTTTAAGTTGAACTTGCAGATCGAAAAGAAGAACAAGGTGAAGACCTTCTTTCGGGAATTCTACCAATTCGTGGCCACTTGTCTGTAAGCCTTTGAGCAAGATCAAGTGGAGAAGAAAGAGGTGAAGCCATTCAAGTAGGAAGCATTTAAGGCATTCCTACTCAAATACACATGAATTACTTAATGAGTTTTGAGATAATTAATCAATACTTAAAACTAAAGAGTCCACCCTCCTAATTGCCGCCAGAGGGATGAACAACAGTTATATAACATTTAAATCAAGATTTAAAATAGTTAAAACAAACTCAATCATTTCCTCATTCGTTATGAGGTGTAGTCAAGCTCTATTTGTTTATGTTTTCCATTTTAATATAGCCTAAATTAATGCAAGAGATAGGATAAATATGAATAAACTATTATTATTACGACATATAAAGAATTTTAGTCATTTAATGTTCAGAGTATGCTTTTCATAGATTATGTAATTATTGAAGAAATTTGTGAGTAGTTAACATTTAAATCTTAGTTTTCTTTCTCTAGTACTTTGAGTGTTTAAAGTTTGTTTCCCATCAAATAGTATTATTTGATGGGATAAAAATATTGATTTGAATTTGAATTGAACTTCTTCCATAATTATAATAAATAGATTTGGGGGGGGGACGGAAGTGCACACCCCCCACTTTTTATGATCAAAATTTATGAAAAAACATCCATTTATGCCAAAATCGTCTAAAAATGCCAAAAAATTAAGAATTTTTAGCTTTAAAAATTTCAATGAGGGGCAAATTATTTTGAAATTTTATGAATAACCCTTTAAATTATTTCCGAGCTCTGTTTTTCTCATGAATATAAAGCCTTATGAAGATACAGAGTTAATATACATGTTAATTATGATTCTCCCTTCAGTTTTTTAAAAGCGAATTGGCTGTTTTATCAAAAATTCTTGCAATCTTAACTTGAATTATTTAGAGAAGAATCTGAAAGTTTAAATATAAAAGATCTCTTATCTCTAATTTCCCTAAAATTACTGTTGCAAACTCATTATAAACTCTATAACCTAATTTAGAGATCTTACATTATATGAAACAATTTTTAAGAATAATCAAAACAATTCTAGCCATAAGTTCTCAAATAATCCAGCATCAGGGAGTTACTATATAGAGATAACCTCTTTAAAAATAGCTTAAAATAAATTATAAATGATACTTAATTATTTTTGGGGAATAAAACATATCTAAAAAATCAATCAGTTATCAATATTAAATTCCAAAAAATAATATAAAAGATCATACATAAAAAATGAAATTCGTAAAATGACCCTCTTGGAAATTTTAAAAGCCCGAATTACTTATTTTTTTTGCATTTTTAGCTGATTTTGACACCATATGGGCACTTTTATTGGCATTTTGTTCATATTTAGGGGGGTGTGCACTTCCGTCCCCCCCCCTAGATTTGTTTTAATTTTGAACATATTGATTTCAATTCTCTTAAATGTGATTGGATTATTTACCTTCTCTAAATATTGCATTTAAAGATTTACTTGCTTATTTATAGTAATTTTGCTTATAAGCAATCTTATTTATATTTTTATCACTTGTATTCCTTGAAACAAAAGTAATGCTGGAGAAGAAAGAAATATCAAATTTATTGTGGGAATAGTTGTAAATTAAAAAATAATAATTTGGATTTGAAATGCCAAAAGTGCAAAAATTAGTGGAGAAGGGCACAACAGAGAAGGACAAGGCAGACTAGGCAGAAAAGGATAAGGAAAGGGCGCAGGTGAGGGAGTACGAGAGATACAAGAGAGAACTCAAGAGACAGCATGATCAACAAATCAGAGACTAAGAAAAACAAAGACTCCAGCAAGAAAAGGAACAGGAAAGGCAAAAACTACAGCAAGAGAAGGAAGAGGCAAAGAGGTTAAAAGACGAGGAGAAAGAGAGAAAAAGGCTAATGTACAACTTTAAGCATATATCTTCATTTATCAGATAGGCTAATGATGATGCCTAAGAGCTCTTTAGATCCACCAAAGCAAGTTGCTCCTAAGAAAGAAGTGCCACCGTTGAACCTCAAGTCAGTCATTCCTCTGACAATGGAAACTACTTAAGGTGATGAGCCTCTTAAAACTAGTGAGCCCAAGATAGTGCCCAAGGAGTAACTATGTCTCACTCATAAACAAGAATACTTAATGTATTGTGAATCCTGTGAAGAGAAACTCTGCAAGGCTTGTGTTGCAAGACACCAAAGCCTGGAGCATAAGAAATTTTTCTTGAAGGATTATCTTGTAACCTATCCTCCCCTGCTTCGAGAAAAAGCTACCGAAATAGAAGACACCTTCAAGTAGTTTAAGACATTTAAACTGTTCGAGATTTATCAGTCTCTCCACACTTTCCAGAGGACAATCTTAGAAACCACACAAATCTATATTTTAAATGATGGCGCAAGAACATATAATTACTTCATTTATTGGGTAAAATTGTAAAATTTTGTTAAGAAGTGCTGAAGAGACCTATCTACAGAGAGATCATAGCTGGATTCAACCTACTAAAGAACTCTCCAGACGGAATAAAGAATTTGAGAAAAAAAAGAGGTAAATTAGATGCACTGGAGAAGCGAGGGGAGGTGCAAATGAGGTTGAGAGAGTTTGAGAAAGCCAAGAGAAAGCTGAGAGAGTGGGAAAAGGTTAAAGTAAACCACTCAGTTGAAATCAATGATGATGTGAATTTGCTAAAGCTCAAACTTCAGAAAATCATAGATGACATGTTATTCAAAATACAACACTTAATTTAAGAGTAGAGGAGTTTAATTTTTAACTAATAGAAGCAACTGTGAAATTGTTGCCATTACTATTGTTAGAACTAATTTTAAACTAAAGTACCTGAGGCATTAAAAGAATAGAGCAAGAAAAATCATTCAAAAATAGCTTAAGTAAAGTAAATTTAAGAAAGTTGAAGTGCCAATAATTATAAACCCTGAAAACCTTCCTGTGACTAAGAACCTGAAAGTAGGCAAGGAATTTAATGTCTAGGTATCTGATCATTAGCTCGTAGATATAGTTCAACTTACAGATAAATAAAGTGAATCTATTGATACATGCATTAAAATGAAATTAGGATTTACAAGTTTCTTAACTGCTGATGAAAGTGGATGCGTTAATGAGTGGAGTCTCCTCAATCGACAGAAAATAGGTGAACACTAATTCTCACTGTAAGAGGAAAAGGAATAAGACGAAGAATAGCAAGATGACGATGAAGAAAATAGCGCTGATTAAAGTCTTTTGTATCGCATGAATTGCTGCTTGTAAGTGATGGGTGGGAAAGTGCTTGTTGGAGGGTTGACTGGAGGTGCTTTTGCAGCCATTAACAAAGCTAATAATTTCAGCATTGTGGATCAGTGCTGCCGAACTGATTTAGTTTCTCTACTTAACCTCAAAGGCTTCAAGAAAGAAAAGATATATTTCTTTATAAATACTATACTCTAATAAATAGAGTATAGCACTCTTACTTGAGTATATTTGTCTGCCTTAGAATTTAAATGCTCTAAAATGCAAGTAGGAGCATGTGAGAAATCGAAAGTTTAAATGATCTGATGCCTCCACGACTTCATAAAATATTAAGCTAACATCAACTGCAATACTTGTGTATAATAATTGATGACTTGAAAGTCTTGGATGAAAAGCAGGAAGTTTGCGTGTTTTTATCGTAAACTAGCCTAATAGCGTTTATTTTGTGAATAGATGTGAGGGCTGAAAGCACTACAGTTGAGTATTGGTAATTTCTAGTGCCCTCTATACTATTTAGATTTGGAAGTCTCCTGTACTTTGAAAGCTCTATGAGTCTCTTGTTGCTCTTATAGTTGGAAGCAGAAGAGTAACTCTGTTCTATTTTGTATCAAATTAAAATCCTCATCACACTCTTTATTGATACACTTTAAATAGATATCTATATCCTTTTATACTGATTTAATTTGTAGATGATAGATCTTTGGAGGGACTGATTTCTATAGACAAATTTCTGCAAATTGATTATCTTGATCTCGCTAGTGTTGTCCTGCACCAGCACTATCTTTTCTTTCTAATGTATAAAATAAATAATATCAAATAATAGTCGATAGAGTGTATTATTTTAGAGATGAGTGGTTGCAGAGTGGCAGTGGGAGCAGGGCCAGATGTGGAGATATTTGAGATTGACTTTCTTAAGAAACCCAACCAGCCTCCTGTAATCTAAAATAAACCAAGTCTGCCCTCTCTTCCAGCTTAATTAAATTGCACTTTTATTTGTGAGATAGTTTAACTATTTGTAATAAAGTAGTGGGGGAGGAACAGTGAAGCAATCGTATGACTTTGATAAGCAGAGACTGGTGCTACAGGGTCACACAAAGCGAATAAGGAGTATAGCATTAGATGAAGTAGTATAGGGAAAGATAGACATCAACTAACCACGAGAAGAATTCATAGTGTCCATCGGCGATGACAACTCGTGCCGTGTGTGGCAAGTCCCTAAAGACCTCACACAACGACTCTTTAAGAAAAAAGATACTCCAAAACCTAAAAGTGATGGTAATGGTAGCAACCCAAACACTTTGAATGGCTAAACCATGGACTCTCAACGCACTCAGCCAAACACGTCAAGAAACGGCAAACAATAGCCATCAAACTACAAAAATAGGGATGGAGACCAAGTTCAAGAGCAAGAAGAAGAATAAGAAGAAGAGAATGAAGATGATGATGATGAATCTCAAAGATCCTCAAGCAGAAGAAGACAAAGAAGAGGTAGTTCAAGGAAAAGAGGAAGAAGTGCAAGAAGGAAATCCCAAAGGAATCAAAAATATATTTAATAAATATTTATGCTTAAATTCAATTTAATTACTTTATATAAAGGAGGAACAAATATACTGATTACGATTCTGAACAGTACCAAGATTTTTAATTACTTTTAGTAAAACAGAAGATTTCCTATTGCTTCTTCTACATACTCAAATTTTTATTTATATAATTTGAATTGAAAATTTTTTTTATGAAAATAGAAAAAATCATATTTTTGCCTAAAATCCTAAAAATACCATATTTTTAGTCAAAATTTAATTTCAGACGGTCTCTCCTTATCATATTCTTTAATTTAGAAAATTGAGCTTGATTTTGTAGAAAAATTGAAGACAAAAAATGGTGTTTAAGGCATCTTGAGAGAAAGAAGATAAATATTTTTCTAATAAGAGAATTTGTTTTCAATATATAATAAAATAAATAACAGTAAAAAAATTTTATTTACAAAAGAAACTTACATGTTGAAATGAAATTCCTTAATAAGTGCCTTAAGTTATTTAAAGGCTAAGATTTTGATATTCTATTATGAAATATTTAGAAGAGAATTAGAATAATAGGATTTCATAATTTATCATGACTTCATAGAGCAAAGTAAATTTAAAAAACTTATAGGCTTATATGTTAATTTTAGATTATATTATGATTGTTTGGTAGAATTAAAAATGACTAAAAATGAAGAGTAATAGAAAATTGCGATATGAAAATTTAGAATGCTTTGAATTTATTATTACATTAGATATCTTCAACTTGTGAATGCATCGTTTTTTCATAATTATAATGTCATTCCTTTGTAATTTAATTTTTGTGAAATGAAAATTTAACGAAGATCCTAAATATTATCTAAATTAAAGAATATGAGCAGAAGAGACCTTTTGGATTTGAATTTGGACTAAAGATTTGTTATTTTTGGCTCATTTTAGGCTAGATAGTGATTTTTCATATTTTCATGAAAAAAGTGGATGACAGGAAAGGCCCCCCCAAAGATTTTTCAGACGATGATGATGAGCAAAGGTAAATTTATTTTACCGCTTTGAAGGGATGCTGGCTTTTGTTTTAATTTACGAAGGTGGGGACTATGAAGAGGACTCAGATGAAGAAGAACAAAAAATAGATTCGAGATCTGCGAAGTACAAGAGTTCTCGCAACAGATCAAAATTAGCATTTTATATACTGACAGAATGTTTTGAGTAGCTTGATTATTTAAAAATAAATAGGATCAAGAGGACGGAGGAGATCAAGAAGAGATTATAGTGACGAATAAGATGACCAAGATTAAGAGGAAGAGGATAATTATCTAAAATAATTAATTTGTCATCCTTTTTACTTAAAGGATGTGAGCAGAAGGAGTTCGAGAAACTATTCCTCTAAATCTATGCTTGACTCTCAAAGATAGCTTATAAACAAAACGAGAACTACCTAACAATAACAAACAGCTTAAAGGGAGTAGGATTCTTTCGAAACAGATGATGAGGCCTATGACTCAACTAATTATTGTGTGGAGATTAGAAATGTAACACCTAACTCAAATGCTATTGGAGGAGTTCTCCTCATCAACAATAACCTAAACTTAAATAATATATAATATAATATCTATATATTTTTTAATTCGATTAAATCCATCTAGCTTTTCTTCTAAATAAGTTTATTGATTGCGGCAGGAGTCCCTGGAACCTTAAAACAACTCACTCTTATTCCAAGCTTAAATTGAATAGTCTTTATAAAGAAATGATTACAAGATTTTATTCTAGAAAATATTACCCCAAAAAAATTAATACTTACGAACAATCCTTTTACAAGATGTAAATGAGATAATTAACATATTGGATTTCAAAATATACTCTATCTTAAAGAGAAAAACTATCTTTCTATTTTCTTAAGAAGAGAATCAATCATAGATACCTGATTTGGGTCGTTGCCCTTAATTTGATTAAGTTTGTCTGTGATTTCAGAATTCATATTCTCGCAAAAGCTCGCAACTTATTTCTTGACTTTAAACAGCTTTAAATTATCCAATTTTAATGTCAATATGAATTTGAATTGTAGCTTTTGTTCACTATCACTTCTTTGAGCATCACATAGATTGGAGACCTGCTCTGCCTGTTTGATCTTCTGCTCCATTTCAAATATTTATATCTCCTTCATCTTTAGAATCTGTAGAACAGCCTCAACATACACCTCTATATTTATTTGATCGCTTGCTTTTATGTCTTAACTACCCGTACTCTAACTCTGCAAAAAGTACAATAAAAGACATGGAGAAAATAAATCACGCATAACTTAATTTGATTCTGCTTGAGTTATTGAAGAGAGTGAGAGTTGGAGTTAGACAATTGCTATTAAGATATTTTTTTTTGCGGTGATTAAGCCAGGAGTCTTTTTCGAGTGAGTTGGTTCTGTATATACTCATCTATCTGTCTATTGCCTATCCTAGCCACTGTTGCCTTTATTAGCTCTTGGCACTCAAACAAATGCGCCACTTGCTTTTGCATTAATTCCTCACAAGTGTCTTTAAATACACTGAATCTCTTTGCTTTTAATCTACTACTTCACTTATCTCCTTGTGCTTTAGAGATTACAGTTCTTCAAACTTGCTTACTATAATTATAAGTTCACAAACTAATGATCATGCTCTGAAAAGAAGAAAGGAACTTCTTTCTGATCTCTTCTATGTACAACTTCATTTATGAATATAATTTACTTAAACTTCTAGTGTTGCTGCATTTTGATGTTTAGGTCCCTCTGTTCTTCTATCTACCCAAGATACTCAAGCTTAAACATAAAAATTAAGCTTCTCTTATTCAAATAGCCTACGTTGCATTTTAATTGAGTTTCATAGTCCTTTATCTGATCCTTCAAGTGATTTAAAATAGCAATACAATATGGCAAGAGTGATTAACTTCATCTTGCATCTGATTAAGGTTTATGTCTTGCTTTCCCTTTTCTTGCTCTTTGATATTAATACTCTAAGATAGAGACTACTGCGATTCTCTTCTTTGTTCCATTTTCAATAAATCTTAGAGCTTTGCTATTCTGTGTGTAGCATAAACACACTCACTACTCTTGTGAGATAACTCTTCCTAGAGTTTCTTCTGTGAGCTCTCTAGCAAAGAAACTTTGAGCAGAGCTAGTTAATTTAGGCTGTAGAGTATTTACACCACATCTTTTGAGCTTTTCTCATCCTTAAAACGCTAACTTATTAGGAAAATCTAGTCACTCAGTTAAAACTAACTTACAGTTAATACGCGTTTAAGATTTAAAAAGTGAAAGATTACTTGATTTAAGAGTGAGAGAGCTCTCTTCCACTTTAAATCATTTCATCTATAGATGTCCTTATATTCTCTAGATACATCTACCCTTCAGTTACATTCATTTTTGAATTCTGGTCTTATTAACTCCTTAGTTGATTATTCTTTTGATCTTTACTTGTTGCCCTAGAATCTCGCTTTTATTTTCCAAGATAAGTACTACTTAAAATTAAGTTGGTAGGCATCTGGACTACTTATTCGTTGTCTTATCCATTATCTTCATTCCCTCTAGTTTTTGATTATTTATTTTAAGATCTTTTATTTGCTTCTTTTGGGGATAATCTTCCTTACTTCAATTACTGCGTTGTCTTTTGAGTGGAGATCTTGAGCCTTTATTAACATCTCCGCTCTTCAGATATTTCATTTAAAAATGCAAAATTACTTAACAAACTTTGAATATTTCTGAGTAATAGAAGAGCCTGAAGTTTGTGAGTAAAATTACTTCTCTACCTCAAACTAAAGTCCTTCAATCTTTTGAGAGTACTTGTCTGCGATACTTAGTAAACTTTGAGATTAAATATCCTCGACTGCTTACTTCTTTTGTTTGGGCTGGGAAGATTAATGATGGTTGGCTGACTAATTTAAACTGTTGTAGTTTGAAGAAGTGTTGGGAGATCTACTTCTAGATTAAGATTAGAGCCTTTGGGTACTTGGACTAGCTCCCTTTGAAGTATTGGAGGCATATTTAAAGTTATTGAAAGTGTGGAAAGTTCGGGAGAGCTTTGAAAATCCCAGACTTTTGTTTTTAGTTTGAATAGGTTTGGCAGATGAAGTTTGATCCTTAATAGCTTAAATATTTTGAGGATTTCGAGAAGACTCATTCTAATTCTACTACAACTATGATGCAGTGTTTTGCTGTGTGTTCTAATCTATCTATTATGAATGCATGGATTAGGGTCTGGATGACTATTATAGGTAGGAATTTAATGAAAATTAGGAGATTGTTAAATTAAATCAAAAATTAATGATCAATTTACATTAGTTAAAAATCAGAAATTAAATATATAAATACGACTGATCCAACTTATTCCTA
>JAJKFJ010021138.1:0-35277 GCA_027382625.1 Tetmemena sp. SeJ-2015
ATCGTCTTGTGCATGTTTTCTCTAACCTTGTTTGTGTACTTCTTCTAATTACTTTACTGGTTCTTCTAATTGCTTTACAAGTTTCTTCTAATAGCTTTATAAGTTCTTCTAACTGCTTTACAAGTTCTTCTAATTACTTTACAAGCTTCTTCTAATAGCTTTACAAGTTCTTCTAATAGCATTACAAGTTCTTCTAATTACTTTACCGTTTTTTTCTAATAACTACTTGTTATTGTTAGAGACTTTTATTCTCTCTAAGGTTATATTCATGCACAGTATTTCTAAATATGGAGAATTCAATCATGAATATGGAGAATACTTTCTCTATTGTTATATTTATTTTATGTACCACTATCTCTGACATCTCCTCTTTTCTGTTCTTCGTCTCTTCAATATGGAGAATCTATATGTCTTTATGGAGAATTATTAGATTGATGTATTCTATTGATAGCAGTATAATTACCACATCTTTTATCATCTCCTTGTCTTTGTACTAGCTGTGTGCATACCAATGCTTATTAATCATGTATACTTTGTAGTTTTCCAACAACTTCTGTTGTCAAAACATCGCCTCTTAAATCTGCATATCTTTGAGTAAGAGAATATCTTGTTCCTTTTCCTTGCCCTTCTGACTTTAAAACAAAATCTTCTTTGAGCTTTTGTACCAAATACTTTATCTGGTTCCTTGAAAGAGAATCAGACAACAATTGTTCAAGGTCACCTATTTTTAGTGTTTTACCTTGCAAGGTAAGTAATAGACGTTCGACTTGTTTGATGACATACCTTTCACCTATCCTAAGCCCCTCACTGTGCATCCGATAGTATTCTTCAGATAGTGAAAAGCTTTGAGTATGTCCTGAAGCTTTTTCAATCAAACCTGATCTTTCTAATTGATCTAGTATTTTAGGTTTTAACTGTTTTTGAATTCCATCCCGGATTTTACAAAGGGTAATAATTTGTTCAACGCCAAGCTTCGGTTCTTTTTCGCTATTTTGATATTGAGCTATAAATAAGTAGAAAGCCTGGTCGGTAATACCAGCCCGCAAAATCAAAGAGACCTGAAATAAATCCGAATTAGTATAGTCGGGTTCTGGCTTTCCTTCCGAAAGTGTGATGGAGAATATTTTGTCAACTCCCTGACCGCTACGCTCTACCAAGCCTGTTTTCTCCAGAATTTCAGTCATTAACCTGCTTCTGGGTGTGCTGCTAACGGTAAGAATATTTTCGATGGTTACACCTTTAGGGAAGCCACCCGGATTGTTAATTGTTATTTGGGCTGGATATTGTTTAATGACCACTTCGCTTGTGATGGTATAGTCACGATGTGCGATTGCGTTTAAAACAGACTCTCTGATTACAATTTCATTAAAGTCATACAAATCAAAAATGTAAGCTCCCGTTTGAATATTGTATTTTTTATTTATCGTAGGTTGGTTAATTAGCTGCCATATCCTGTCGATGGCAATAAACAGCGGGTCTTCAATAGATTCCCTTGCATCGTGAGTGATTTGTGCTTCAGTATTGCGGAACTCCCACACCACCTTGCATTGAGGTAGTTTTTGCTGAATAATTTCTTTTTTGCCCAGTAAAATTAAAGCGGCATAGGTCAACCTCCCGTTTTCTAATAATTTGAGGTCGGTTAATACTTGTTCATTGCTGAGTTGACGAAATCCTGGATTTTTTTGCTTAATTGAATAGCTCAGTTTCATATTACTGATAGCTGCTTCATCTAAATCATCAATGCTGAGACCTTCACATATTTTGGCCGAGAAATCAGGTTCTTGTTCCTGAATTATTGAAAGATACATTTCTTCAGACATTCGACTAAGACTTTCGCCAACACGCATTAAAGGGACATCTTCAAAGTATAGAGGTTTACCAATTGGGCGGGAAGGGATTTTTATAACTAAAGCTCTGTTAACTCCTTCATAGAGTACTTCAGTTTGAACTCTAATGCCCGTATCTCTGTAAATATCTTGTTCCAATTTTCCTTCTTTCCCTTCAAAAGCCTTTGAGCCACAAACACTATGGGGGTGTACATCTTCTAAACCTAACACCAGATAGCCGCCTTTTTCATTGGCGAATGCGACAACGTAGCCCAAAACACTTTTCCGATTACCGTTGTAAGCATACTGATTCTTGGCGGATTTAAATTCCACCTTATCTTCGCTCTCTCTTAGTTGTTTTAATGCTTCAATATTCATATGCTATTTCTTTTATATGCTATATGTTCTGCGACGATTTCTTATCTTTGCACCGCCTGTTTCACATGAAGGTCGGCTCCAGCCGTTGAAGGGTATCCTTCTTAGTGTGATGATGGGCTTTTTTTATACCTTTTACTTTATACTTCTTTAGTTGCTGTTTTTACCCTCACCTCGCCTGTTAATAACTTCTGCATCAGGCCTTTTTTCTGTTTTAGAAGATTATTGAGTTTTTGTTTATGAAACTTAACTTCTCTAACTGCATTTCCTAAAACATCAGATATAATCTCTTGTTCTTCTTTTTCAGGAATCAAGAAATGAAACATGTTTAAATCACTGGTATTTATTGAGTTGATAGTAGCACCAAGATTTTTACTTATTCTTTTATAATATAATTCACTTTTAAATATATGAATTAGATATTTGTTGAAAGGGCTCCTAAAAACACACATAAATGCACCAAAAGCTTCTCCTTCTAATTCTTTTGTTATTAGAATGTTTTTACCTATTAAATCTCTACTTCCATTCCGGACACATATTAAAATATCATTTTCTAAAACGCTATTATACGACACAGTTTCTTTATCGACATATATGCAATCAAAAAGACTAATCTCATTATTTTGAATATTTGAAGAACGTAAGACTAAAAGACCATTTTCTCTAACATCTTCTGGTGAGTATGTTAATCCTGAAATCACTTTTCCTAATTCTTTCAAAGGTTTGTTTGTCCATTTTGATTTCTCAAACCCCTTCAATCTCTTTTTTCCAGTCAGCAAAGCCTGCATCAAACCCTTATTCCGCTGTTCCAGTTTTTTAATCAACTCCTGCGTCTTACTTATGGCCTCATCCCAGGTGCTGAGGATGCTGGCTATGGCTTTTTGTTCGGGGAGGGGGGGGAGGGGAATAGGGAATTTTCTAATTTTTTCTAATGTAATCCTTGTAATGGCCTGTCCTGCAATAGCGTCGTTAATAATTGACTGCCCTCTTGGGCTTTTAATAAATTGATATAGGAAATCATTATTTGAGAAATTGTTGCTTCTTAATACAGCTACGCTTGAAAGTAGACTGAACTCTTCCTTCAGAGAATTTAAACAACACGCCCCGGTTCCTGCTCCATCTTTTGTCAATAAGATATCGTTGAATTTTACAGGGCATCTTTTGTAAATTTCATTGTGTTCTTCTTGTGAAATGTAGAGTAAGTCGGACAGGTCTAAGCCTTCATTGCGGATGTTTTTTGAAGTAATGTATTTAAAAGGGCCTGATTTGGATTTAGGCGAAAAGTGTGTACCATCTAAAATTGTACTGCATACCTCATTAAATTTTTGTATTTCCCAGTCTTCCGGAATCCACCCCAAAGAAGTATGTTTATAGCCAGGTTTTAATGTATTGTTAGTCATAAATTCTTCTTTCTTTTGTCTGATCTCCCCGAGGTTTTCCTCGGGGAGATCAGACATCTCTCTTTTATTAGTGATAAGTCGTTAAAGATATATCTTCTGCAAACGAAACTGCAAACGAAATTTTTCATAACGTATTAAAAATCAGCACTTTTTTCTCTTAATCTCGTTTGCAAAACTATTATTTTAAGTTAGCAAAATGTAAACCGCTACAAATTTATAAACTTCTCCTTATCAAATCCCTTATGCTCTCCATACTGCACATACCCCAACTGATTAGTCAGCATGCTGGTCTTTCCGATTTCAAAATCAGGTGTATTGTGATGATGATGTCCGTAAATCCAGTAATCCGGGCCACTGGTTTCTATCATATCATGTAACTCTACAGCAAAACCCTCGTTTAATGCACTTCCCTTATATTTTTCAGGGTAATTCATTAAAGTAGGCACATGGTGTGTCACCACGATAGATGTTTTGTTTTCAATATCCTTTAATTCTTTCTCTAAAAAAGCCATGCTTTCTTCGTGAAACCGGTTATAATGCTCTGTCGTAAATCGTTGACCTTCGTATTTTATCACCCTGAAGTCGCTCATGCCTCTTTCTATGTGCCAGGCGTTTGCCGGGCTTATTTTTGACCAAAGCGTCGTGAAGATCAGTTTGACTCCTTCTTCTTCGACAGCTATATTGTTTATCAGTATCACATTGTCTCTTACCTTTTCAAATAGCCTTCCAGATCTATTGGCCGCATCAAAATAGTAATATTCATGGTTTCCCGGTATCCAGTACGTCATTTTGAAATGATCAGAAAGGTATTGGAAGAAATCATCATGATCGTCAATGATCCCGAAAGGCACCACATCGCCTGCCAACACTAACACATCACCTACAGGCTGCAAAGGATTAGCTTTCAGGAATTTTTCATTTTCCCGAAACTCCAGATGCAGATCAGAGGCATATTGTATCATCATTTCAAAAACCCAATTCTTTTAAATACACTTTCATTTGTTCTTCCACAGCTGCCAGTTCAGACTTTAAACGGTCTATTTCGGCCTGGGTAGCCGTAATGTCTACCTGTTCTTCTTCTTCAAATGTGTCTACATACCGTGGTATATTCAGGTTATAATCGTTTTCTTCCAGTTCTTTTACTGTCGCACGGTATGCATACTTTTCTTTCATGACCGCTCCGGTTTCTGTGGTCAGAGCGGGGGAGGTCTTGAAAAGCTCGTAAATGTCTACTATGTCTTTAATATTATTGTCGCTAAGTCTGTTCTGGTTTTTGCCCGGTTCATATTCACGGCTGGCATCAACAAACAACACATCTTTGTTCACACCTTTTCCCCGGTTAATTTTCACTTGCGTTATCGAGTTAGAAATTCTATACTATTTCTTTTTTCATCTCTTTGCTAACTTTTTGGTCTTCCTATTGCCTCTTGAGAGAAAAATGCCTTTACTGAGTAATCTTATTCTAGAGTGAATTATTGAGATCTAGATGATCATTGTCTAAAAAGTTGCTCTTATCCTCCTCCTCTTCATCAAGCTGGCATTCGTTAAACTTAGGAATGTTTCTCTTTTTCTAGACACTTCCTCTTGTCATCTGATTCTTGCTGCTTATTCCAGCATTGCTTCTTGTATTTTCCATTCCATGATTTCTGGTGGAATTTCTGCTGACAGAGCTTTAAATAATATTAATATGAGATTGGATGAATAATGAGCTATTTGAATCCGAAGAGGATTATTCTCTCTCAAAGTCATCAAGTATGTCATCATTAGGGGCTAAGTTAGTATAAAAATTGAATTATGACAAGTCAATCAAATAAGTTAGGTGTCTAAAGGATTTTAAATTGCTAAGAGTAAGAGGATCTTGCACCATAAACTAAGCTATTCTTGGAGGGAGATAGACGCTTCGAATTTACGAAGTTCTAAAAGCTGAAGTTAGAATTCTGCTACACAAAGTTTATTTGGGCTATATCTTCAGGAGCTAGGAGATGCTCTGTCTTTCTACTATCAAAAATAAATAGGCAATTAATATCATGAAGCAATTATTATTCAATTAAATTATTGAAAATATGAAGAGTCTTATATTGAGAGATATCTTAGTTTAAATGACAAAAATAAGCAAATTGAAAAGGTAGATTATTTAGACATTTTGGGTCTTCATGCTTCCTCAACTTAGAGGGAGTAGAAGGCTTTCACGATTATATGAAAAGATTTTGTGATATCTTAATAAGATTTGTTATCGAGACCTACTGCTCAAATATTAGATTAAAGCATGACATCAAAGCACTTTGGAAAAGTCAAATCACTTGCGAGTTATTAGAGCGTGATTGAATATTTCATTTTTCATGACACACGAGAGTTTTAAATTGATTTAAAAGAACAAAACTACATGGTCTAGTGTTGATTTGTCCTTATATCTATGACCTCTGTCATAAACTATTTCGAATGTAGCCTATATTGCGCCTCTTGGCGATATATGTGAGACTATTTTGGCTCTAGCCGTTTAACACTCAAACTGAACTCTAGACCTTCGACTTATCCTTCAAGCTTAATTATATCCAATTATTCATATGTAGTCTAGTTCCTAGCCTCTGGCTAACTCATTTTGATCTTCGTTGTAGTAATGTATTACACTAACCGCATCAGATTGGCTATTGCTAGAACTTCTCTATGATAGTCTAAGAGGAATAGAATGGGCTAGGAGAAAGTCAGAGGGTGACAATGACGGCTGCATTCTTTCTCATTTCGTTTGCGAGTAATGCTCGAGTTATCTGACAACTCTCTTACATGATTATCGGAGATTGTTCTTCCTCTCTGCAATATAAGAGATTAACTTAATTTGAAGCAAGTCATAGTCAGGTGGTTTAAGTGGAAGCTCAAAGCTAAAAACTGAGCCAACATCCTCTTCAGATTCTAAATGGATCTTGCCACCCATTAACATGCACAAATTCTAGCTGATAGGTAGACCCATTCAATTAATTTCAATTACAAGAAATTAAGATTTCAATTAATTTCAATTACACGAAATTAACATTCTGGCTGACTTCATTTGGTGGGTGAGATATTCTGCGAGATTAGATTTCTCATTAGACTCAAATAAGTTGAAGATGTTGGGATGCCTAGACTTTTCTATACCCATTCCGGTGTCTTTAACTTTAAAAGCTACTGTAGGGGGGTTTTTCGAAAGTCTCACACTAACCAGTAGATCTATACTTCCTTTTTGAGTAAATTTGATGGCGTTCATAAGCAGATTAAGGAGAATTTATTAGAGCCGATCTTTGTCACAAACCATTCTGATCGATTGAGTAATGGCCTATTACTGATAATTTAATGACCCCTAAGATTGCAAAGCAGTTAAATCTCCATCTCCAGAATTATGAGCGGCCAATATTGGAATAGCTACTTGTGAATTATTGTTAGTTGAAGTTTATTGTTGAATGAAGCCACCTAGATTCTAATACTGCTCTGTTTCTATTTTTGCCTCGAAAGTAATAGCTTAGGTTTTTATCTGATACTTCACGATCTTCCTAATTTCATCAATGCAATCAGCGAGTGAAAACTCCTCCACGTTCAAAGACAACTCGTTTTACTGCAGTTGATTGTAATCGAAAAAATCATGCATAATATTCTTTAAGACATAGGAGCAAGATCTCAGATTTTTAAGACTACTTTGCATTCTCTTACTCATCAAAGCCATTTCAAGTTACATGAAGAAATCATTAAAAATTGAATTCAAGTCCTTGCTATGTGCGAACTGATTGCAAAAAGCTTTATACCTTCTTTTGGATGTGATATGATATTTCTAAGCTCATAATGATGCCATTCAGAGGAGTCTTGAGTTCGTGAGAGAAGCTCTTAAAGATCATGTTTCTGAGACGATCTATAAGTTTTTTCTGGTCTATAATTTTTTCATGAGTCACATCTTTCACTGTTAACAACAAGCACTACTTGCTATTCCAATCTATTGGAGATATAGATATACTGTAGTATTTTCTGCCTGCTTAGAGCGCTGAGTTGTGAGCTGAATCTCCGCAGACAGATTTATTATGAGCTGATAGAGGTGAGTCCTTATAAGATTAATTTTTTCTATTACCACTTGTGTGATGTGAGTATGACTAATCTTCTTTTTCAACGAAGTAAATTTCGAATATGTTATGAGTCTCAGTGAATGCTTGCTCCTTATTTGTGAGTAAAAATTCGAGGTCATCTTTGAGATTGCAATACTTGGAAGAATTGATGTTTCTCTTTTCACTAAATATCATCTACTTTTTAACTTGCCTTGCAGTGCGAGTCATTCCCCCTGAGTATTCTTACTTGGGCTGATTGACACTTATGCTGCTGTCATTTTGGATTTTCCTTTTAAACTTCATCAGTGCTCCTAAGACTTGCTTTTGCTTCTTCACACCAAAAACTTTCCCAAAAGTGTATATTCCTCATTTAAATTGCAATATATCCATATTATTTAAAGGATAGTTGAAATGAGTGACATCAGTTAGATTCAATACTGCGATTCCATAGGGTATCAGTTGCACAAGATTCTTGAGATGCGAGTCAGATTGTATGATCTAAGTCATTTTCTTGTGTATCTAGTCGTTTTTCATGCTTAAGTCTTTCTAGATAACTAAGATTTCTGCAACTAAGAAGAAATTGACTACTACATGAATCACCCTATCAAACATGCAAACCTTGCTATCAAATCACAAAGATAAAGTTTATATAGCTTTTTATTATCGTGAGGGTGGTGCTAAAGAATGCAAAAATAGAGTAAGTACATCAACTGCTTCCAGATAAAACTTACAAATAAATTTCAAATTTAGTAGGAATTTTTATTAAAATCGATGATTGGTTAAAATAATAAATGGAGAGTGGCAAAATGGTGTCAGTTGAATTTTAATTTTAAGGAACTTTATCTTTCTTTGGGAGATTAGAGTTTGCTGCGTTTTCTTGCCTCATTTGCATTTTCTAAGTTCCAAATACAGAGTGAGATTTCCCTAGTTTCAATTCATGAAGACTGTTAGTGTATCCTCCACTATTTTAATAGAGATAATCAAAATAATGACCACCCAATAATGGGGCGGCGATATTTAAAAATATATTACTTCCTTCTTAAAGAATGATATTGGTGAAAGTGATTGTGGTTTGTGAGTTTTGGAAATTATAGAACTAGTTTGCGCCTCCAAACTGAGCGTTATCGAACATTACCGAATTTGTGGTAATATTTGTAGGTGAAGAGCTTACATAGGAACTGCGACCTGATTCGAGAGGCAGCTTCATAATTTCTTAGGCCTCAATCTGCTATATCGAATTTCTTCTAAACTAACACCTTAAAATTCAGTAATCTTAAGATTGATGTAGTATATTCAGTTTATGAGTAAGTTGCTTAGTGAATTGTGGATGGAGCAGATCCTGGTTGAAGACTGTGAGTGCGTTCTTATTCCTGTTAATATTTTGGAGAGATGACTACTTCAGCATTGGATACTTTCCAAGTATCCCTGGCCTCACTACAATTGGAGTGGCAGGCTTATTGACCTACATAAGAGGACGGTTTTATAATGAATCATTAGCTACCATGCTCATCTTGAGTAAGGGAGTCAGATAATTGAACTCTTGCTAGTTCATTTGAGGGGGAGATAGACAGATTTAAAGCCACTCCTTTTACTAATCTTATCAGATGAGAAGAAAATCAAAGATTAGGAAATTCATTTCAAATGGTGGAGTGACCGTAATCATACTTGGATAGCTGACTCTTAAATTTCTTTCTTGAAATGCCAATCTATCTTTAAAAATAGGAAGAATGTGCTTTTTTGAATAACCTAGTTGGAGATATATTCCCTAAATCTCCGGGAGGGCTCTAATTTTGGTTTGAATCATGCGATGGGTCTTCTTCATTGTTTCTCTCTGAGATTCGATCAGGACTGAATCTCCTGGGACTAGTTGTGTACTGCTTCTTATAAGGATTAAAGTTGCCAGAATTTGAGGCAGCCTGATTTAAACGAAAATGATGATAATTATTCTACTTACAACTATTTTTGATACCTACTTTGAGCATTTTGAGCTTCAAGTGCAGCCGATCCAAATCCTTCTTCTACCTCGCTTTCTAAAATCTATTTGCTCTCCTCTGCACCTTTAGACTCTTCCTCCTCAGCAAGAGTGGAATGGAATTCAAAACTAACTCATGAATACATTTTAAATTTGCTAATGACGTTCTTTGAGAGAAGTTCGAAATCTCCCATAACCAACTTGCTGGCTCTCCTATTTTCCTTTTAGAAATTGTGCTTAGAGAGAATGTTAGGTGTTTTCTGTCCTACGCTCATCGCCGTAGAGGTCCATACTCTAACTCTAGATAGCTGCTTACAGCGAGTTATTGCTTAAATGAATGTTTCCAGCCTGAGTATTTAACCAAATTATCCGTATGCAAGTATAGGATATTGACTCTCATTTTTATATTAGGTATGAGTGTCTTTGAAGCCAAATATAGACAAAAGATATACTGCTCTGCCCACACTGTACCTTACAATTGGCTTTTCCTTTTACTATGTTACTCAACAGGGAGATAGGGTTTTGAGAACAGAAGTCCAGCCTGTATGTGGTAGATTGTCATTAAACATTGGATGTTTAATGGTCCCTGTCATAAGAGTGCTAAAATTTGTAAAGAAGCCGTTATGCCTAGCTTGAGCCATATATAAAACTCTCCTCTCGATTTTTGAGAGAAAGCTGCTAAGATTAAATCGATGGAGCGATGGGAGCGTCAGATTGCTATTATGTGTAGCTCTCAAATGAACAGTTGAAACCAGCCGCCGGTGTATCGTAGATGTTTGATATTTAGTATGCGCTCGAGCGTGAGATTCTTGAGGTGAGAGGCTATCTCTACTTCTGGAAAGAACTCCCATTCCATTATGCTCCAAAGAAGTCATTGTTCTCTGTACGCTGATTGGCTGATAGATCCTTGCTATTCCATAGATATTTTTTGAGGGTAGTCAGCCAGTCTTGTGTTAGAGATCAGACTCTCCAGTCTGGGAGCAATTAAAAGAAATTGAGTATCAATTAGCTAACTTGAATTTTGTAAAAACCAAATTTGCTTGCATTTAGTTTTTAGCTGCTGTCAGAAGACTACTCTTCTGTGAGATTTTCATGATTATATTCTAGTAAGCGTGTAGTCTTGCATACAGTCTCTCCTATAATGCATTTTTTGGCAGAATCGAGCACTATAATTAAAAGAGAAAGTCTTACATATTTTGAGCAAATTCAGCCCAGAGTGACAGATACTGAGAAGCATTCATTTTTGGGGTAAGCATTGTGTCAAGAAGGCGCTTTCTAGTGTCTGCTTCCAATCACTCACGCGTAAGAGAGCCATGAAAGGTCTACGATTGGCGATGTCTTTGCAGTGCCTGAGTTGAGTACAGACTATCATGCTAAAGAAGTTTTTAATTAAGTGATATCTTCCTCTATATAATTGCTTCTTCTGAGTATTTCCTCTGGGGATTGAACCATTTGTTCTGAGCACCTTTCACAATGATTGGTATTGAGAAGAGAAGGATTTCTTGGTATGAAAATGTAGTGTAGCTACCTGGCTTTGAGACTTGATATTTCCATCGGAGACAGCGATGGAAAATCTTACAGGTGATTGGGACTCTAAAAGGAAGAACCTGATTATTGTTACGCTCATTAGGGGTATGTCTTAATTTTGCTGATCTAGCTGCTAATTAGAGTGCGTTGAGAGGAGAGTTTTGAATTTTCATAACAGAATGACCCACTAGGAAGGATTTCTCCCTATTAATATTGAGAATGTACTTCATTTCTTCCCCCTATTTGAGATGGAATCTGTAAGTGGCCTTCACATGAATTGTTCGAGACGCGAGTCCTTTACGCAAAGAGGACTGTGTCAGGCTAGTTTCCCCATGAGCAATATTGTCCTGTAATGAATGAAGTTTGTGGGGAGAGTCTCGATATCAGAGCACGTAGTTGTTCAGAGAGATAGAGATTCGGGGATACACTAGGCTTCTTTTGTATCGTCCTGTTCTTCGCTTCTCACTTAACCTTAAATTTACAATTAAGTAGGTTTATATGAGAGATGTGTAACAGTTATAATACGAATATAGCTAAGATAATCAAGATCCAAATAACTACGAAATGAAGCCTTGATGGCTTAATTTGGATTTGCAGATAGTAAGTGTTTACTATCTATTAGCAAATTATAATTGCAATGTATGATACATGCGAAAAAAGATTCTACTTATATATGATCTTATTGTTATCTCCCGTGTAAATTTAGTGAAGACAAAACATAGGTACTTTGAAGAAGGATTGAAATGCGAACTCCAACTGCCCACCCATGATTTTCATCAGCTGCTTAACTACAAATTCCTCGTTTCTAGTTTGCTTCTTTACTTATGTAAAGACAGAGTCCGTATTTCCAGAGCGAGCCTCTCCTCCCATATTTTTGGACTATTTCTTATTTTATTATAACTCCTGCTATTAAGAGTTTAAAGAGGATATTTCCATGGCTTATTGTTCTTATCCTCTTAATTACAATGAACTATTCGAAACTTTATTATGTGCTATTTAAAACTTAATAAATTAGAAAATACATTATATGAAATATCGTTATCAAAATTCACTAAATTTACCATTAATTTGTTCATGTGTTAGCTTTTGAGCTTAATCATTTAGTGATGGGTTGCTATCCTAAGCGCCGAAGATATTTTTGACAATCCTGGTCACTCTCTTAAATGGAGTATCAAGATCCTCCTCCTCTATTGTGACTTAGGCCCCTGCCCTAATTTGAGACGTGAATACTCCAAGTCTCTTCTCTTACGAATTTCCTCCTCCAGTTTTTACCGTTTAATCTCCACTTTATATTATACTTAAACTTTAGAAAATTAAACGATCATCTCCTTGTTCAGTCAAGGTGCTTCCGTTTTAGAAAGAAGTAGTCAAACTGAACCTGTTTTGAAAAGCGTTGTGACCCACACGATCTCGGTCTCTTGCAGGTGAAAATTGAGAGGCACCGATTGTTCTCTATCCAGTCACTCCTCCCACGCCATTAATATATCCTGACTATTATGGAAAATTTGGAATGTTCTAAGAGTCGTCACTATCTTGCTTTTAATTAAAGAAAATTCAGAAATTCATAAAATCAATTTTTGTTATGCATGTTGAAATATTACTGATCTTGGTTATTTAGTTTAATCTGGGGCATTTATAATAGAATCATAATAGAATTAAGGCAAGCAGTTGAATTGATTAGAGGCTTTGTCAGCGAGCTGAATAAATTAATTAATATTATTTTAATTATTTTTCCTTCCTTAAGAGTCTTTGCCCCCACTACTATGATCAATTATATTTGAGTGTGAGGAATACATATCTCTTCATAAATTTTTAGTGCTACTATGAAAGCTATTATTATTATTGATGTTGAAACTTTGCTGCATCTGAATCTGGCTGAGTTATTTCTGTTTAAAGCTAGAAGTCTTGTGGAGTGGAACAGGCAGCCCTGCCCTGGACCCACTCCTCTACTTGTCATGAGCTTTATCTTTGTGTCGGCCAGTGCTCTTAAATGAGGATATTCTGCTCTTGCTAGATTACTCTCCTAGCAGCATATCAAACTGTTGGATAGTTTGAATTTGCTGGCTGGCGAAATTTTGAGCAGCTGCCTCGATCTACCTCCCCAAATTGAAATTACTCCTGTGCTTTGCAGAAACTTGACTACCTGACGAGTTTTAACTCATCACTAAAGCCGCCATCCCTCCCGGCTGTAACTAGCCTCGGGAATCGGTAATTGACCCACTCATTCTCTGCTCGTAGTTAGTTCCGCTAGTTTGATTTATACATGCATAAATAAATAATGAGTTTAATTAAAACTTAATCGTATTCTATGATTGCTAAGACTCAGGTTTCTTAAATTCGAAAGAACTCCGATTCTGTCGCAAGATGAGGGTTACAACTAGTTCCTCATATCGTCTCTGTTCGAATAGTCAAGCTGTTCTACGGAAGTTACGAAGGGAGTCAGCTTTTACAGGGAGGGGGAATAATGTAAATAATGTTTGCTTATTATTTTTGTAAATAAATGATGATTTTAAGGGAGAAATTGTTTCTTTATTTCAATCAATAGAGGCAATAGTAAAAAAAATTTTTTAAATTAAAATTATTTAAAAGTGATAATTTAATTGCACAAATTTTATTCATTTTTGGAGCAGATTGTTGTGATATACTTCTGATAGTTAGTATAATAAATGTGGTCTGATGACTAAAACTTGTGCACTTCTTTCAAATAATGTTTTATCTCAGACTTATATGGTCCAATAGAAAATACAATCAAAATCAATTAACCAGACTTTTTCTTTTTTAAATAAAGTAGCAATTTACGTCATGGGGTTTGGGTTTGGAGGAGGAGTACAAGTAAGATGCTATACGGTAGGTTAGAGAGGAAATTATGTAGAGTGAGGGACACTAATCTTAAACCTACAAACCAGAGATAAATTGCTTATCTCAGTGGTAGTCATCAAACAAGAAGGAGAGCAAAGGCTGGTTTGTATGATGGAATTCTTGATCTAGAATATAGTACTAGGTTATGACACATAATATATTAAGACTCTGAAGATAAAACCATCTATATCTGAGCTAAGTGCTCAATATAGTCTACTGTATCAGACCACATTTGTTCATGTATACTATATCAGAAGTATACTTATCATCAATCTAGATCAAAATTTAAATATTTCTCATTTAATTGATAAATATTATTATGATTAAATTTAAGATAGAAGAAATAATCCATAGAAGGATGGAAAAGAATAAAAATATGCATCGCAGCGGAATTCCTGCGTCGCTGCGACTTGAGTTGCTAGCCTAGAATCGCCCTGGTCATTATTCCCCCTCCCTGTAAAAGCTGACTCCCTTCGTAACTTCCGTAGAACAGCTTGACTATTCGAACAGAGACGATATGAGGAACTAGTTGTAACCCTCATCTTGCGACAGAATCGGAGTTCTTTCGAATTTAAGAAACCTGAGTCTTAGCAATCATAGAATACGATTTTGATTAAATTTATTATTTATGCATGTATAAATCAAACTAGCGGAACTAACTACGAGCAGAGAATGAGTGGGTCAATTACCGATTCCCGAGGCTAGTTACAGCCGGGAGGGATGGCGGCTTTAGTGATGAGTTAAAACTCGTCGGGCAGTCAAGTTTCTGCAAAGCACAGGAGTAATTTCAATTTGGGGAGGTAGATCGAGGCAGCTGCTCAAAATTTTGCCAGCCAGCAAATTCAAACTATCCAACAGTTTGATATGCTGCTAGGAGAGTAATCTAGCAAGAGCAGAATATCCTCATTCAAAAGCACTGGCCGCCACAAAAATCTCATGACAAGTAGAGAGTGGTCAGGCGCAGGGCTGACCTAGTCACATTCACACCGAAGCTACTTCTAGACGTATTAACACAGAGATATTCACAAGGGAGGATGGCCAGATGCTCAGCAGAGTGTATCTACATCATAATAATACAAGCTTTCGGCTTAGTAGTGGGGGGCCTCAACAGACTCTTAGTGGCTATCGAAGGAAAATAATTAAAGATAAGTTATAATTTAACTGTTAGATGCAATGCCTGCTGACAACACTGGGCGTCATAATTCATTCGACAGCTTGCCGGCAAGATTAAACTAGATAACAGATCACTATATCTTCATCACATTGCAGTCATAGCTTAGAACCACGAATCTTTATAACATCCAATTTTCATAAATAGTCAACAATATTATGGCGTGGTGAGGAGTTTTGGGATAGAGAAACAGGGTGGCAGCCTCAGACTTTTCTCACTGTTAGAGACCGAGAGCACGATCGGGGTATAACGACCTTCAAAAAGTCACGACTTTGCAAACTTATACTCTAACGAAGCACTACGCAATACTCAATGAGATAAACGTAAAACTGAGGGAAATTCGTAGAGAAGAGACTTGTGAGTATTGACCACTTCAAATCCGTCGGGGTTAAGTCACAATAGAGGGGGAGGATTTTTATTACTCCACAGTTCAATAGAGATGACCCAGTGCACAATAGCTCAATATCTGTTCGAGAGCGACTAGGGAAGCAACCATACACTAAATGATTAAAGCTAACAAAGAGCTATATAATAATAAGTTTCGAATTCTTCAGAGACTTAAGAGATAAGACACAAGTCCATCCTTGATAGCATTTCTAACTCTAATAGAGGCGTTTAATAAATAAGATAGTCCAAAAATATGGTAGGAAGAGGCATAGGCTACTGGAAGATGACAACTCTGTCTTCACATAAGCAAAGAAGCAAACGAGAAACGAGGACTTTGTAGTTAGCCAGACTTTTAAAATGAAAAAAAATAAATGGGGTTTTTTTGGGCCCCCAAGTTTTTTGGGGCAACTGTTTTTCGCTTCTTTCAGAACTTTGCTTCAAGAAGTAATGGCCTATGTTCATGTGTCCTGCAACCTAAAATTTTTAAGCATAGAGGAGCAATGAAGCGATAAGAAGCATATCCAGAGAGGATAGGGCTAACTACTTATCTCATTTCAGAAATATTATATAAAGCAAGTAGATGGCACTTCCTCAGATATAAAATCCACTCTGACCAAGTAGCATCTTAGATAGTTCGATTCACAAAATCCACAACAGCTAAATCTATCTGAAAATCAGTAGTTCTCACTCAAGGAGGGGAGTATCACGAATTCCCAAATACCTCCCTCTCAAAGTAAGCACACTTATCTTTCATCATAATTCTTAGGGTTGGGTAAAAACGAGCTTGATAGAGGTACTACAAACGGAGGCGGCCCAAATGGTGGTGGAATTGATAAGTCCTCAATTTCTAGCAGTGACTACGATAACCAATTTTCAGGCAATATGGGGTACGATAGAAGGAAGAGATACAGGAGGACTGCGAATGAGATCGAGCGCAGATATGTTTGCAAGTGTGGCAAATCCTATGGCACCGAGGGAAGCCTTAATCAGCACAAGAAGTTAAAGGGTCACCACGACGATTAGATGACTGTCTTAATATATTTGATTATTATTTGAGTTTATTATAGACTGGTGGTTCTGGACTGATGGGAGGTAACATGGCAATGGGTGAAGGTGCTTCAGTCTAAGGCCTTGGATCAGCACTAATTCAGAGTGATTATAATGACCTTGACAGTAAGTTAAACGATGGAGATGAATAAAGCAAGATCGAAAGGGAAGATGTAATTAAATCAAGATTAAATAAAAATTTTTATTTTTTTGATGGTGAGATCGAAGAAGGAGAAATCATTGATTAAAAAAATTAATTTAAAAATAAAGTAATTTCATTTTTGATTAGCAATGAAGAAGTAGAGATGTAGATAAGATCTCTAATTTAAAATGAAAGAGAGTCCCACTATATAATTAATTTCTTTAAAACAAATTATAAATTAACTCTATCTTAAACCTATAAAACTAGCATATATGATAAGTTATTGCTACACTAATAACATTCTTAATCTCCTCCTCATATCTAATAATTCCATCTTCTTCTACTTCTTTGTTGTCACTCGAAATCAAAGAAGAACTATTCTTGCTCGAGTATACCTAATATATTGGCCTCTAGTTCCTTCTTGTTTGGGAATTGAGGAACGTCCAAGCGGTTAAAGCATGTGTGGGCTTTGATCAGAGAGAACCTGCTGTCTTCATAAGCCACGCTCTGTAGCTAGAACAAGCAAACTCTGTTTCTATTGCTCTGCAAACCCCTAAAATAGAATTTAATGCCACTTTAAACTTACTTGAAGCCCTCAATAGGAACACGTGGGCTGCCAGTACAGAAGAGTAAAAACTTTCTAAGCTGCTCTTGATTCAGCTTCTCTAGGACTTCCCAGAACCATCGCACTACTTTGTGATTCGCACCTAGGGTTTCAAAGTCTCCCTTGTAGAGAGTGTGACACTTCCAGTCTTTGATGTCTATGGCTGGTACACCGTTCATCACAAACTCTAGTTCATCATCGTCGAACACTGACAGCACAGTTTAAGGAATCACTTGATGGAATCCTTTGATGAATTATAACAAAGTGATATTTGAAAGTCTACATTCATTTCTAATTGCTTGATTTCCTCTTTGACATCCTTGTAGAGGTAAAACTTAGCCACTTTCTATGCATAGTCTTTCCTGTTTGCTGCAGTTACTCTCTTATTCTTACCTCCCTTGCAAAGTTCAGCCTCCTCTCCGTCATCTTGCATCATAGTGAAGTAGAACTCATCCAAGTTGAAGTCCACGCTTGGATCCTCGGACAGGAACTTGATTGAATTGTAGATCTGTGGGTCGTACAGCTTCAAGTCATCTAACTTGATTTGTGCTGCAGACTAATGATTTCCGATCAACTGTCTCAACACAAGTTTAAAGCTTTAATTGATAGATGCTCCCAAATTAGTATGCATGATAGTTTGTTGAGAGTGAGGAGAACGGGAATCTTTTCGAAGAGTGCCTTGGCGAGCACCTATCCAGCAAATCTGAAGTAATCTCTTGCCTCTGCAAGCCCATACATATGTTTTGCCTTGGAGTTAGGGAAATAGATCAGCCCTTGTGGAGTCTTGACGCTCTTGAATAGACCTTGCTTCTCAGAGAATAGGTCTATCATTAAAGTCTTATTGATCATTCGACCTTTCATTTTAAGTCTTTAGTGAGCTCAGTAATCCACTCTCGCATGATGCCGCCAGCATCTTGAGCCACCTCATCCACGTAGTGAATCTTGATTTCCTTATGCAGATCGAAGTCATCAGTGGTACGAAACTGCTCAAATGAATCCCTAAGCACATGCTCCCTCTGAATTACCAGGGTGATAGAGTCCGTGAAAAAGCTTATCCTCCTCTCCTGGCACTTAATGTCGAACCACTGCTTCTTCTATTCAAGAGGCAATGCTTTGGCTTTGGCGAGGGGGAGTAACTTCAGATTTTAGATTGTGATTGGTTTCTGGGTCAGCTTCTTTTTCTCCCACTTCACTGTCCCGTCCTTCTAGACTTGCTTCTCCCACCTTAGGCCATCATCTAAACCAAAAGTTGAATAAAAGCAGCTAAGCATTAGAGTGAGTGTGTTACTAATTTAAGAGTTTATGATTTCGTCTACTTACCTTGCAACTGAGGATTCTGATTCTGAATGCCTGAGGGCCTCGCTTAGCACTCGTTGTACAAGTGGTGGAGCAACTTTGATAAAAATTTAGTACACATTATTCAAACAGAAAATGATTAGGCCTCTTTATAAAGTGGCACTACTGAGAATGAAGAATCCTTATTCAGAATAGAGACACTTACCTGCTCTGAACTTGAACTCATGGCCACTCGGAGCATCGTGGAACAAAGGGGACAGAGTATTTGCACGTTATGCTCCTCAGGAATTAGACCCTCCTCAATTGATGAATTACCGAAGCTCTCGTGATCACTAAATGAAGAACTCTCTACATCGAAGGGCTCGGATCTTGGTTGATCTCCTCTCACAAACATTCTGTTTATACCATGATCTAAAGATGCATAACAATTATCTTATATTGGAAAAATTAAAATGCATTTGAGGCTTCGTCTATGCTTGAAATAGTCTGAGGAAGCTCTTCAGGTTGATCTCTTTGATTACTGAGGATATTTCTTCTGAAAATACCGCTGCTGGCTCTTCTCTGTTCTTCACTCACCCCAGCTGCACCTCCTCTGTTACTGATTGCGAAGCTATCCATAATGTTAGAATTACTGTTCAAATGCATGTGAGAGTTCCCCCTGTTCTAAGTGTTGATGGATCTTCTGTTCAGAGTGGCATTCAAATGAGCAGTCGAGTGCAAGTTAGATGGCTCACTCACCTAAAAAAAAACAGAAGAGCATGAGTAATCAAAGACAATTTTATGTATCCTCTTGAATAACGAAGAGATCCTAGTTTCTATTGTTCTCATACAAATCTTATAAATAACTGTCTTCTATGTGTGATGACCTTAGTCCTACAAATTGCCTCTCAGTTAACTTCTATCTGCCAAAGATAGTTACTTGCTAAAAAATAAAGTCACTTGAGGAGCATAAGAGAAGGACTCCAACTATATATTAGATATTCACCTCGCAGTATGCCCTTATTCTTAAATTCAAGTCGCATGCCTTTAAGAGAGTAATGTCTAACAAGCGCAATTGGAGAATATAGCTTGTTTGGATTTTAACCTATCTAATGAACTGTGCCACTATTTGAGCTCAAAATGGATATTGAATCTCTCTCCGTCACGGATATAGTATATGCTCTGTGGACTCAGACAGCTTGCCCACGTTAAGCGCCTCTTCCACCAAACTATAAGTCTCTCTAGAGATATGCCTCTTAAGGCACTGACTGAAGGGGCAGCTGAACCTACTCACCAATCAGTTACTACAATAGACTGTACCTTGGCCTAGCCAAGTATGAAATGAGCTTGAAAGAGTGAGTGATTGAGAGGATATCCTAAGATCTTCAGGGGGCTCTAATATCAACATTCTAGAACCGAGTAGTTTCAACTCTGCAAATAATTGCAATCTGAATGCTCATGGATATACTTCTCTCAAATAATCGAGAGGAGAAGCTTTATAAGGCTCAAGCAACTAGGCTCTAAATATTTTAGATGAACATGAAATCAAGTTGAATTTGAATCCAAGGTGGCTTTTCAACCTCATCTATAACAGTTTAGTAAGAGGAAAAGCTAATGGTGGAGTGGAAAGCAGTTAGCTGTCCTGTTCTTTTGGCTAGACACTAACACAATAAATGAGTCAAAATATAACTAATTTAATTATTCCAGCTGGAAACATTCATTTAAGCAAACCGAATAGCAGTTTCTAAATAGATATGACTCTCGGAGTGTCGAAAGAACCCAGTTCTGAGAAGCACAATTTCTAAAAGGAAAATAGGAGAGCCAGCAAGTTGGTTATGGGAGATTTCGAACTACTCTCAAAGAACGTCATTAGCAAATTCCATTCCACTCTTGCTGAGGAGGAAGAGTCTAAAGGTGCAGAGGAGAGCAAATAGATCTTAGAAAGCGAGGTAGAAGAAGGATTTGGATCGGCTGCACTTGAAGCTCAAAATGCTCAAAGTAGGTATCATAAATAGTTGTAAGTAGAATAATTATCAACATTTTAGTTTAAATCAGGCAGCCTCCAATTCTGGCAACTTTAATCCTTATAAGAAGCAGTACACAACTAGTCCCAGGAGATTCAGTCCTGATCGAATCTCAGAGAGAAACAATGAAGAAGACCCATCGCATGATTCAAACCAAAATCAGAGCCCTCCCGGAGATTTAGGGAATATATCTCCAACTAGATTGGCATTTCAAGAAAGAAATTTAAGAGTCAGCTATCCAAGCATGATTACGGTCACTCCACCATTTGAAATGAATTTCTTAATCTTTTATTTTCTTCTCATCTGATAAGATTAGTAAACATTACCCAAGATAACAATAACAATCTCTAGTCCTCAATATCCTAGCAGGCAGCATCTCCCCCTCAAATGAACTAGCAAGAGTTCAATTATCTTACTCCCTTACTCAAGATGAGCATGGTAGCTAATGATTCATTATAAAACCGTCCTCTTATGTAGGTCAATAAGCCTGCCACTCCAATTGTAGTGAGGCCAGGGATACTTGGAAAGTATCCAATGCTGAAGTAGTCATCTCTCCAAAATATTAACAGGAATAAGAACGCACTCACAGTCTTCAATCAGGATCTGCTACATCCACAATTCACAAAGCAACTTACTCATAAACTGAATATACTACATCAATCTTAAGATTACTGAATTTTAAGGTGTTAGTTTAGAAGAAATTCGATATAGCAGATTGAGGCCTAAGAAATTATGAAGCTGCTCGCCGCCCCATTATTAGGTGGTCATTATTTTGGTAAACTATTTGATTATCTCTATTTAAATAGTGGAGGATATAGTAACAGTCTTCATGAATTGAAACTAGGGAAATCTCACTCTGTATTTGGAACTTAGAAAATGCAAATGAGGCAAGAAAATGCAGCAAACTCTAATCTTCCAAAGAAAGATAAAGTTCCTTAAAATGAAAATTTTAAATAGCTTTTGCTTCCTAAATTTTCATCAAGTGAAATAGAAGAGATAGAAAGAACATTAGTTTAAAATCTAATCTCATTCTTATGTTTATGAACACTAAATATGTTCGGACTTTTCTTCATGCTAGTTTATGTTTACGCATTAAGTTTTTCATTTAAATAATGATTGCATTGTGGATTCTAAAGGACATTTACTTAATCAGTACTTTCTTCTTATAGTATGGAGTCTTACAAATAATCTTCTACAAGACTAATTAAGTCCTCCCAAGTTTAAAGAAGTTATATTATAACTGAGAATTTAATAAATCCTTTAAATAATATGGATATATTGCAATTTAAATGAGGAATATACACTTTTGGGAAAGTTTTTGGTGTGAAGAAGCAAAAGCAAGTCTTAGGAGCACTGATGAAGTTTAAAAGGAAAATCCAAAATGACAGCAGCATAAGTGTCAATCAGCCCAAGTAAGAATACTCAGGGGGAATGACTCGCACTGCAAGGCAAGTTAAAAAGTAGATGATATTTAGTGAAAAGAGAAACATCAATTCTTCCAAGTATTGCAATCTCAAAGATGACCTAGAATTTTTACTCACAAATAAGGAGCAAGCATTCACTGAGACTCATAACATATTTGAAATTTACTTCGTTGAAAAAGAAGATTAGTCATACTCACATCACACAAGTGGTAATAGAAAAAATTAATCTTATAAGGACTCACCTCTATCAGCTCATAATAAATCTGTCTGCGGAGATTCAGCTCACAACTCAGCGCTCTAAGCAGGCAGGAAGTATTATAGCATTTCAATATCTCCAATAGATTGGAATAGCAAGTAGTGCTTGTTGTTAACAGTGAAAGATGTGACTCATGAAAAAATTATAGACCAGAAAAAACTTATAGATCGCCTCAGAAACATGATCTTTAAGAGCTTCTCTCACGAACTCAAGACTCCTCTAAACGGCATCATTATGAGCTTAGAAATATCATATCACATTCAAAAGAAGGTATAAAGCTTTTTGCAATCAGTTCGCACATAGCAAGGACTTGAAATGGCTTCGATGAGTAAGAGAATGCAAAGTAGTCTTAAAAATCTGAGATCTTGCTCCTATGTCTTAAAGAATATTATGCACGATTTTTTCGATTACAATCAACTGCAGTAAAACGAGTTGTCTTTGAACGTGGAAGAGTTTTCACTCGCTGATTGCATTGATGAAATTAGGAAGATCGTGAAGTATCAGATAAAAACCTAAGCTATTACTTTCGAGGCAAAAATAGAAACAGAGCAGTATTAGAATCTAGGTGGCTTCATTCAACAATAAACTTCAACTAACAATAATTCACAAGTAGCTATTCCAATATTGGCCGCTCATAATTCTGGAGATGGAGATTTAAATGCTTTGCAATCTTAGGGGTCATTAAATTATCAGTAATAGGCCATAACTCAATCTATCAGAATGGTTTGTGATAAAGATCGGCTCTAATAAATTCTCCTTAATCTGCTTATGAACGCCATTAAATTTACTCAAAAAGGAAGTATAGATCTACTGGTTAGTGTGAGACTTTCGAAAAACCCCCCTACAGTAGCTTTTAAAGTTAAAGACACCGGAATGGGTATAGAAAAGTCTAGGCATCCCAACATCTTCAACTTATTTGAGTCTAATGAGAAATCTAATCTAGCGGAATATCTTACCCACCAAATGAAGTCAGCCAGAATGTTAATTTCGTGTAATTGAAATTAATTGAATGGGTCTACCTATCAGCTAGAATTTGTGCATGTTAATGGGTGGCAAGATCCATTTAGAATCTGAAGAGGATGTTGGCTCAGTTTTTAGCTTTGAGCTTCCACTTAAACCACCTGACTATGACTTGCTTCAAATTAAGTTAATCTCTTCTTATATTGCAGAGAGGAAGAACAATCTCCGATAATCATGTAAGAGAGTTGTCAGATAACTCGAGCATTACTCGAAAAACGAATGAAATGCAGCCGATTTCACCCTCTGACTTTCCTGGCCATCATCCTCTTAGCTTAGAAGAGAGCAAACTAATCTTATGCAGTTCAGAATTACAGATCAAAATTTCTATTAATTTAAATGAGGTTAGCCAAGGCTAGGAAGACATATTTATAGCATAAAAAAATTGATATCCAATTATTAAAGAGAGAGATGAATTTTATAATAGCTTGAAAGTAAGTCAGAAGTCCTAGAGTAGTAAAGTTGATGTTAAACGGTAGAGCTCAAAAGATGTATTTATCGAACAGAGGCGCAGATTAGGTTAATTCGAAATAGTTTTTGACAGTATGATATAAGGAAATCAAAAGGACCATGGTAGTTTTAGGTTCTTTGAAAACAATTTAACGATTGAGGATGATGAAATTGATCATCACGCTAATAATGAGGATGCATTGACTCCAAAGCTGATGCATAGCAATACTATAATTTAGAATTTACTTAAACTTTAGATTAGTAAAGGTAATTAACGTGAAATTCTAACATTAGCAAATGATTCGTCTATCCTATGCTCAATTACATATCAAATAAAAAGAATGAATTTAATTTCAAATAATTCCCATACCATTCCTCAGCGATGCGATTCTATAGAGAGAGTTCTAGATTGAAATATTTTTTATTCGAACTTTACTCAGCAATTTCTTTTTTTTATACTCTTTAAAATAATTAAAAATTCTTAAAATTCATTGACTTTTGGAATAAAATTCTTTTTATTTTATCAATTTAAATTTGGTTTAGATTTTTAGTCCTTTATCAAATAAATTCATTCTGTAATATAGAGCAGGTCTGTAAACCAAATCATTAAGATCCAAATCATAAAGGTACCTTCTCTCCCTCTAAGTTTAGGAAGATGAAGACCCAAAATGTGCTAAAGTAATCTAGCTTTGAACTTAACTCATCGTTTCAACTGTTAAGACGTTATAATTATTTTGCAAAATATCTCGATAGAAAAATTAATCAATGTTAAAATATTTTTTCATCTTCAGATCACTAGCTTAAAAGTTTAAATGAGAAGTCAAAAAGATAAAATTGAATTTTGAATCTCTTGAAAGCTACTCTCAATATAGAGCCTCAAGCAATTACTTGCTATTAATTCACATTCCCATACAGTTAATCTTTATATTTACATTCATGTTCTAAAACTGAATAAATCGTGATGAACGCAAAAACGCTTTCACTGGATTTTATTTATTGCATACTATTTTAGAAATTAATATATATTATTTTGTTGCTAAGACGTTGAATCATTGAATGTGAAGAAGCATAAAATTAAATATTATTTGCTATTATAAAGCAAAACAGACAAAATAAGAGTAGTTTAAATGCAAGATCTAAGATCTCCTCAAACTAAGAAGAGGAAAAAGAAATCATAAGAAAAGAATCTATCATAAGTCTATCAAGTCAAATCACATTTTGCTTCACTATTTATATTTATGGAATTAAATACAGAGCACTTCTGTTTTAAGTAAAAAGAGTTGCCTAGCAATTAAATTGGGCAAAAAGCCAATTTATATCCATATGATTTGCTCTAAGTGACTGACCTCACTTTATTTAATTTCTGACTTGTATAAAAAAATTAATTTTCTTTAAACCTTAACGCTAGGAGGTAAAATAGATATTATTTAAGTAAAAATTGAGTTATAAACAAGAAACTAAATTTTTATAGGCTCTGAAAATTGAAATTAAAGATATTTTTATCATAAAAATACACTAAGTAGTCCGTCAAGTGATAATGAAGATAATAAGATGAATTTTTGGTAAATGCCTTATATATCATTTCTTTCTTATGCTACATTAGCTAATCCTCTTTTATTTTTGTCCTATAGACTATGATAAATCGTAGAATTACATCGTTGATATATCTCACAATACAAGACTCTTCATAATTTTAATAATTTAATTGATTAAATATTTGCTTCATGATATTAATTGCCTATTTATTTTTGATAGCAGAAAGACAGAGCACCTCCTAGCTCCTGAAGATATAGCTCAAATAAACTTTGTGTAGCAGAATTCTAACTTCAGCTTTTAGAACTTCGTAAATTCGAAGCGTCTATCTCCCTCCAAGAATAGCTTAGTTTATGGTGCAAGATCCTCTTACTCTTAGCAATTTAAAATCCTTTAGACACCTAACTTATTTGATTGACTTGTCATAATTCAATTTTATACTAACTTAGCTCCTAATGATGACATACTTGATGACTTTGAGAGAGAATAATCCTCTTCGGATTCAAATAGCTCATTATTCATCCAATATCATATTAATATTATTTAAAGCTCTGTCAGCAGAAATTCCACCAGAAATCATGGAATGGAAAATACAAGAAGCAATGCTGGAATAAGCAGCAAGAATCAGATGACAAGAGGAAGTGTCTAGAAAAAGAGAAACATTCCTAAGTTTAACGAATGCCAGCTTGATGAAGAGGAGGAGGATAAGAGCAACTTTTTAGACAATGATCATCTAGATCTCAATAATTCACTCTAGAATAAGATTACTCAGTAAAGGCATTTTTCTCTCAAGAGGCAATAGGAAGATTAAAAAGTTAGCAGAGAGATGAAGAAGGAAATAGTAAACTTACGGTGTCGCTTATCTATTTAAGTAGAAGTAAATTTTCTTGTTTATAGAATTTCTAACTCGATAACGCAAGTGAAAATTACACTTATGAAAAGGTTGTTGAACAAAGATTGAGCGTGGGGAAATTAAATAATCCTAACAGAGCCCTTCATAATGAAATTAGAGCAATAAATTAGAGAAATGTAAGTAACTTTTACTTTAATGAGTTGATTTAGGAGGAGAGAAAGTCACTAAAGAGCAGCGAAGTCAGTTAAATAAACCATGATAAGCACTTATTCATTCATCATTATCTCATGCACTAGTCCTCTGATAATGGAAAAAGCAGTGCAGTTTCCTATCTTACAAACCTTGAGCCGGAATCAGCGTAAGGAAAGGTTAAAAAGAGGTCACTCTCTATCAAAACTAGACTGAGCTCAACATGTAAGTGCAGATTTAATCTTATTTCAACTTTTCAGAAAACTTAGTAAGGGTGGAGCCACCATAAAAGGTTTCTCCGAAGAAGTCTTTATCAGGAGTGAAGCATATCACTAAGCTAGAGAGCTCTTTATTTAAAGAAGGGGAACATTAAGATTTTATGGATGATATGATGATAGACTCTGGGCGAGATCCTTTGGCAAACTATGATTCTATATTTTGATTTCATGTTATTGTAATATGATCCAGTGTTAAGAAATATGGGTTAAAATGCTGGTAGATCATTGTTTGATGGAAGCATTCCAGTTTTCACATCAAGTTTAATCAACATTTCAAACTCCTAACTGGTAGACTAATTAGGCCCAAGTCAACCCGAGGCTAAGTATAGATCCAAGAGTGAGATTCCAAAAGTTTTCCTAAATCTGCAACAGATTTTAAAAAATTTTTAAAAAGAAAACAAGGAGGGTTTTTAAAATTCATAATCAAAATTTTTCTAACGAAATGATAAGAAAAATTTTTTTCTTAATTAAAATAATAAAAATTTTTACTGAAAATGCGGGAAAAAAAATTTTCACAGAAGTTGGATTAAGTGGAAGAGAAGAAGCAAATAGATATTGAAGCGTAAGAGGAGAAAGACTAATCCATTTAAATTCAAAGCAGGCGTCCTAAATATTAGAACAGTCAGTCCTTGCTTTTAAATTGCTCAATTTGAATTTTCTTTATATAAATGCAAGTATTGAATAAGAAAGGGAGCTTGAAATAGGTTGAATTTTGACCACTTTAAAGGCAAATTTTCCCCCTTTTCCATTTTTCTTTTTTTTAATTTTTCTTTTTTAATTTTTTATTCATCAAAATTTTAAATTTTAGTGAAAAACAAAAAATTTCCAAAAAATTCAAAAAATCAGCAAAAATTTAATTTTTTTAAAATCTTTTTCATTATTTGTTTTGGGGGTTTGAGAAAAGATTTAAAAAATGGCCCCTTTGAGAATTGACAATCTTGTAAGCTACAAGCGAGTAATGTCAAACTCTCCAGCTTGCTCCCCTTCGGGCGGACTTTAGCAACCTGACAGCTCCAGCTCTTATATATTCCACAGGAATCTGAGTAAAAAAGGATAAGAGTTAGTTCAGTTAGCTTAAAGTTCCAATTAAGGCTCCACTAATCCAAAGTAGAGTAACTTAGCAGGATATCATATTAAGTTCTATTTAAGAATAATAATTTCTTCTTATAAAGGAGTTTTGGAGAAAGAGGAATTTATGACGCAGCATTTAAAAAATAATGAATAAACACCCTCCAAATAATAAAAAAAAAACAAAAGGCCAATTAGTTAAACGCACATGCCCTTAAATTTTTTTTTAAAGGCTTTATGTCAAAATTTGAATTTGATTTAAGCAATAGAAAATTTATTTTCTATATTAAAAAATTTTTAAGAGCTTTATTTTACAAGTGGAATTAATTTGCGAATTCTTAAAAAATAGAAAAATTTGACAAAAAAAGGGGGTTTTAGAGGTTTAATCGGCGGGCTTTTTTCACAAGATTTCAGGGCAGCACTTTGAAGTAGAACACTAAATTCAAACGCTGCTCAACATTCAAGAAGAAGTTACCAGTATAGAGGAGCTAAATTTAAGAGAGTCATAGATTTTCATTTTTATCTGGATGGAGCTGAAAGAGGAAGATACGAGGAAAAACTTAAAAAGTCCATTGAAGGCCAACAATCTCGAAGAAGAGAAGAAGGATCCACCATCTCAATAGCGCTAGAGTTTTCCATTAAGCAATAATAAGCCAAAGAGAAAGATGCCCAAGCCTACCCAGCAATTTACTTTTCATCCAAGTAACATGACTCTCTCAGCAATACCTCCCAATAGAAGTTAGAAAGATAGTGAGAAGAAAAAGAGAGCTCATCTTTCAGATCAAATTAAAGATAACAGAGCTCCAAAAACGCAAAGCTAGAGACTTGATGTTTCTAATCTTCCTCAGATAATAACTTCTCATGATTCATCTTATTAAATATATGTGGATGTTATAATCACGATTCAATTGAATTTAAAATTGTAACATTTCACTTATTAATTCAGCGAATGACTTAAGAGAACATACTCAAAATTAAGACTAGGATATTTACAATTCGCCTCCTGCGATGAGAAACAGTAACAGCAACCCCTCTGCTCATAACAATGTGACCACTCTTTAGAATCTTGAGTTGAACTCTTTGAATTTAGTGCAGCATTTAATGGAGGATAGCCAGTAGCAATACTTTTAGTCTCCTCATGGCTAGATGATGTAGCCCTTGCATCAGTGCCCTTTACAATTAATAGTGTATATTTATTTTTTGCCCTAAGATAATGGTGGTGGACGATGTGCAGATGAACCGTTTCGCTATTGAGCAGATGCTTGACCTTATATTTGGAATTAAGGTGATACAAGCCGAAAACGGGTAGCAGTGCTTACACAATTAGCTATTACACCTATCTTATATCATATGCTTAGATAAGTTAAGGGAGTTTCCAAAAATTCCCGGAAGGTGGCATTAAACTAATTATAATGGACTTAGAGATGCCTGTGATGAACGGAATCAAGGCTACTATAAAGCTGAAGCGGATGATGGCGACGGGGGAACTCCCAGAAATACCTATAGTGGCTCTCACCGCCTATCTAGATGAGAAGGATAAACTTTAATCAATAGGTAAGATAAGATTGGAAATTTTAAATGAGGGTTTAATTGTCTTAAAGTAGGGATGAAGGATTTTAGTAAGTAGATTTTTGTGTCAAATTATAATATTAATTTAAATATCTATAGTGACTAAACCCACATCCAAAGCGCAGCTCAAACAAGTACTCAAGAAGTTTAGAATATAGTATCACATAAAATTAAGCTTAAAGAGAAATCCATTTTAATCCTATTATTTTTAACTAAACTAATTATGACTAATTTTTACTCAAGAGTAGAGAATAAATTTTAAGTGTGATTTTAATTTTATTTTTGTTTATAATTGTCTAAACTTGTCTATTTGAAAATAATTATAATTTTTGTTGTCGTAAATCGATGCGATTATATTAGGAATGAGTTATAAATAAATAAAGAATAAACTATAGAGAAGACTTAAGTCGATGCAGCTACTGAGAATCACTCAGATCATATCAAACAGTTAAATATATAAATAAAAAATTTTTTCCCAATTTTTACCCCAAAACCCCCCCAAAAAAAGGGGATGTTTTTAGGGAAAAAATTACTTTTTTTTAAAATTCAAATTTTTAAAACTTTAATTGTTTTAAGATAATTCTTTAAATTTGTCGTTTTTTGGGGAAAGGAAATTTTTGGGCCCATTACCCATTTTTAAAAAATTTTTAATTTAAATTATCAAAACCCTTTTTAATTTTATATTTCATTAATCTAGGGAAACTTTCTAGAAATGGTTTAAAAGCTCGTTGAGACCTTCAAAATTTTTTGATTTGGGGTTTGAATTTTTTTGCCCTTTTTCCTTTAAAAATTTATATTCTTACGGTTTTCCAAAATTTTTTGCTTTTTTTTTGAGGGGGGCAAGGTTTTTGCGCAAAATGTTTATCATAGAGGAAACTTTGCTATTGCCGTAATTGTTCCTTCTAATACAAAATTATGAAAATATCCTATCAGTGTAATCTTAGTCTATTGAATGGGCATCGATTTGATCTTACATGAAGTGGGAATCCAAATGCATATCTGATTAGCCTGGCCTGTAGCTTTGAACTGATAATCTTGTGTTCACTCCTTCTCGTAGGATCATGGCTTCTTGCTACTGATTTAATGAGTTCAAAGTTGGGTCTTGGATATTTTTGCTCAAGTCTTCTTAGTATTTTTATAGCTAGTTGTTCAATCTGTTAAGAGTTGTTGCTATCTTTGTCACTCTCTCCTCGATTTAAATTTCATCATCGGTTGAGATGTAAGATCGCTGAGTAAGTTAAGTCCTTTGCATTTTATCCGAGTCAACAAGCTACTGCTATGTATTTTATTACCCAATGAAAGTTGCAGCTAACTGAGAAGATTTGTATGAACGTTGAGTAGCCTCCTCTTTTATTTCCTCTGAAATTACTTGATCAAGTCTAATTTGAGCCAGTGGAAGCTTAAAATTATATCCTCTACTCTTGGCACTTTAAATTTTCATGATTCTATGAATTAATATATAGAAATCCTATAATTTCAGTAGCAGAAGTCTGATTTACTTGTTTAACTCTTTCTCTGTTAATCTCAACTTGATTACTTAGCTTCTGTAGTTAGGTCTATCTTCTTGCCTGAATCAAGCGTACGCTCTCACTGACATTATAGGGAGAAATGCCTGAGTTCTATCTTGGAATTGAAGTTGAATTAGTGGATTGCTATGAAGTGCTAATTGCTGTGGAAGGCATCATAGATGAAGTATTTGTTAGAGTTTGGGTCTTGGATTGATTGTTGCTAGTTAATAAAGGATTGGTCGCATAGGATGCTTAAAAAATATTCTTACTGAATGCTTATCCATCCACTGAAGCTTTCTTGGAAAATGTTGCTTTTGAAGTGTTTTTCATCCCAGGGCTATAAAATGTGCTCTTCGTTGCTTTAGGTAAGCCACTCTGCTTGTGCTTAGGAGTATTAGAGCTAGTTACGGCATAAAAATGAGCAGAGTGGAAAATAGAGAATAAATGTGGTTTCCATCAGCTTGGCTTACTTTTGCTGATTCGTTAGTTCTGATGTCAATGATCGCATCATGTTTACTGTGAGCACCGATTCCTTGGCTAGTCCTACTCATCTCAGTTATATCATCTTGATGGCCTTTCTTCTTTTACCTCTTGGAGATGAGTTTCTCTAGATAGTTACCTGGCGCCTTGGCTGTATAGATTTTAGTTGCCTCACTTAAGCCCCTGTTGAAGCTGAATTTTAGATTTACAGGTTAATGTGCTACACTTTACACTCCATATTAACTTTCACTATAATCCTTACTCTGGTTTCTTCTTTGGAAAAATTTGACTCCAGTGCTCTAGACTATCATACTACTGCCTCCAGCGTCTTGGAGTAACTAAGAATTCTCTAGAGCATCGTTATTAGCCAAGGCTACTGATTTTGTAAGCATGCCTGGATGAATACTATATTCATTACTATTATAAGAAACTTTAATTTATAGAAGAATAAGAGGATTAAATAATTTTGCTAATTCTTTTTAACTCTGCTTTAGATATAACACACTTTCTTAAGTTTTATTGTTTTGATTTGATTGTCCTAAATTAATAAACTTTAAAAAGCATTATAATAGAAAATTATCTTAAATTAGAATGAATCTATTTAATATTTGGTGTTGAAGGCTTTATATTTTTATTTAGCCTCCAAAAATCAGTCAACTATTTGAATTTTTCAAATTCTTCCTCGCTCATCATTTGGTTTCCAATTCCAACATACTGTAGCTTGTTCAAATTTTCCTAAATCTTATGGTGTCTTTGATTAGCTATAGCTGTAAGTGGCTATGGTTTGGCTTGGTAGAATTTGGGCCTTTCTAAATTAGAATCCTATATATCGTAATCCGATAACTAGAAAGTATTGCCAATAAAATTATTTTGTAATTTTTTCCAAATAAATTAAAGGGGAATAAGAATTTCTTCTAATGAGAAATTTAAACCCAAATTGTTTCAAGATACAATTCTATATTTGATTCTTTATAGCTGTCTCTTGATGAGCAATTTTCTGGTTCTTAGAATTAGTGTCGAATTGGCCACTGTTAAAAGTAAAGCTTGACGAGTTTGTCAAATCTGCATTCGAAAAATTACCATTCTAATATGCTTATATAATTGAATGATTCGGCATGGGAGAATAGAAGCCTTGCTGCTTCGATATGACATTGATTCTTTTGGAGACAGTGTTTGGAACTTTAGCCCTGACTAGATTGAGTTGCTACTGCATGACTCTGGGCAGCTTGAAAGTTTTGTTTCTCTTGCTCTCCAGATATTGCATTAAGTGCGATTTCTTTAGTTAAATTATCTATATCTTCCATAACACACATATTCATAATTACTTTAGTTGACTCTCGTAAGATGCTTTAGACATAAATAAGAATAATTGATAATATTTACTTGAGCATTGATAAGTGACTTGTTTTAGATAGACTGGATGAGTGACTTATTGAGCGACTGAAACTCTTCAAATCCACTGAACTTGTCTAATTTGACTGCTCCTTAAGGCAAAACAGGAGAGAGTTCGAACAACTTGCTTTCATTCAAACTGTTTCCTTCATCAACAATAAAAAGAAGTAATTTAAACTATTAAATACAAAGTGACTGTGGTTATTTGTGATCATTATAGGTGGCACTGGCTAAGTTTCATACTCTTTTAAACCTTGAAGCTTAATCTGATGCCCTCTATTTGAGGGAACAGCGTGCTGCTCATTTACTCTACTCACAGATGACACTGATCCCTATTTTGGACCCACTCCCCTCTTTGATCTCTATGCCTTCTCTTAACTCAAATATCAAACATCACATCTTATGTTTATGTAAGAGTATCATAAGTTTAATTAAAAAATTATTTTTTATGATAACTCTTAAACAGAGGTATATTTGTGAGATTCAGTCCAAGCGAATTAAATTATGTAATCCTCAACATTTATAAAGTAAATTGCGGTTCCTATTTTCCTAGTTAAAATCTTGCACCAAACTTAACTCATGGGTCTGCAAATGTTGCTGTAATTGGCCCCATTTAAATTTTTTTAAATTTATTTTAATTTCCAAATTTTTATGAAATTATAATTTTTTAATTAAACCCTATGTTTTGGTTGTTAATATAATCCTCACTAGTTTAAATCTCAATTAAGTCAAGACTATTTTTTACGATGAGTACTACTCCTGTATTTATTTTTCATTGATAATCTAAGTTTCTATTGCAGGTTTCATTATGCAAATATGGTCCATTATGAAATAGAATGAAATCAAGATTAATTAAATGCAAAGTGAAAGTCAGATTGAGTTACTTCTTCTATCTTTTACTATTCACTTTTAAGGAGGCCATTTAGATTTGAGTTAATTTTTACCTTGGTCGTTGAGCCAGAGCTGAAGAACGTCCATCAAGAAGTAGGGATTGCTAGTCTCTCCCTTTCCATTCCATTTCTCATTCAGTTTATGCTTAGAGTCTAATCCATGCTGCTTTAAAGCACCTATAAGTCTCAAAACCCTCTAACTGATGCTTCCCTTTTCTAAAACTTCTTTGGTTGAAGCAACATATAGCTTCTTCAAATGAGCCATGTCAGAAAAGATTTAACCCTCAAGCAAAGAGTAAGCAAAATACGAATAGTATTCCTCAAGAGATAGAGAGTCTCTAAGTGAAGTCAGAGGCACTGCCTGAATGTTAAGAGGCCATCTTTGAGAGCCGTAGAAAACTCTCACATACACCATCACTTAATCTGTCTACTTATCATAGAAGATGATTGCATAAATATATGTAAAAAAAATTTGGTTGCTATTTATGAGGGACTTGTTCTCCTTCATAGTCATAGCTCTGGCTAGTTTCAAGTCAAGTTGATTAGCCTAGGAGTTATTTTGATCAGTAATTGGCTTGGAAGTTTAGAGAAGAACTGGACTGGCTAAGTTATACATCCAATTCAGATTATCAATCCTTGTTGCACCTTTGAGATAGTACTTCATCTTGCCTGACTCTGGACTTTGCAAAGCATAGATTTCTTAATAAACAACCCACTCTGGCTTCTCCTTCGAAATCAAGGAATAAGGGTGAAGATAAAAAATAGAATACTAAACTTAATTTATCTTTAGAAGTTAGAGTTTATCCTTAGACTCTTAAGATTCGTAACTAGCCTTCATTTTATTAGTTTGCTTAATCTCATTTCCATTTGCATCGAAGATTGGGCATTTCCTAGCCAGATTTTCACAAAGTCCACTAATGATTATTTGCTAGAGGACTGCTTCTTACTCTGAAGTAGGTTAATCTATTTTATCTGAGGCCAAGTTAAACTTCTTATTTTGCTCAAAGGCCTCTCCCAAATCTTAATCGAAAAAGATTCTTTGCAGCTACAAGGAGAGGAAATGTAAAGAAAAATAGTTAATTTAAAGATGCTAACTTATTTAATCTATAGAATACTTCATTCATGGCTTTATCTTAAAGTTTGTGCATTTTACAGAATGATTACATTCTCTTTTCGAAAGAAAGGAACTCATACTTTATTACACTGTTTTTATCCTCAGCTTGTAACTAGGCTTCTTTAAAATCTGTCTGAGGGGGGGGCCTTTCCTCGACAGTAAAATTTTATAATGAAAAAAGGGAAAAAAAAATTTTTTTAAGGGGTTAAAACTGATTCTTTCCCGTTTTAGAGGCCTGTTTAACATCTAAGCCCTTTTTAAATTTTTAAACCTAATTGGGGAAAAAGAGGTCAGCTGCACCTAAATAAAATTTATATTTTTAATAAATTTTTTTGTAAAAAATTTAAATCCAATTTTTAAAGAGTTCAATATTTTTATAGTACCAAACAATTAATTCATGATCAAGCGGCTAATACTAAAATTTTTAGCTATACTTCTTTAGGCATATAACTGAACCATGTTATATATTCAATAAATATTGAACTCTTTAAAAATTGGACTTTAAGTTTATTTTACAATAGCGGAAAATTATTGAAAAATATAAATTTTATTTAGGTGCAGCTGACCTCTAACTGACCCAATTAGG
>JAJKFJ010021139.1:0-17426 GCA_027382625.1 Tetmemena sp. SeJ-2015
AATTACACTCTTCATTGTTTTCTTACCTTGGTTAAATATACGAAAAAGAAGAAAAGTAGCATATTTTTTTTATTTTGTTAACATTCCTGAAATGATTGTTTACTTTTTTAAATTCAATCCATGATAGAATTTGCATTATAGTAGAGAATCTAAAACGCAACTCGTCATCAAAAAAGAGATTAAAATAACCCCTGAGCCCTTATTATTTATGACTTTTGATATTGCTCGCAATTATATCTATTCAAAATAAATACAATTTGCAAGGAGCGTTTTACTGGTTATATATTTTAAATATTTGAATTTATTTTAAAGATCCTCATTGGTGTTCTTCTATTCTCTCAATCCATTCCATTTTTAAGTCTTCTATCGAATTGCAATGTTCAGAGGGAGGCTAGATAACTGGATTAGGGAATTTTTGATGAACATTTTCGAGCTGATTTCAGGATAGTCTTTAGAACTTATCAGATATTTGCCTAATTGCGTAATTTATTTAAATTATGGTATTTATTGAGATTCGAACCCGATTTAGATTATTTCTATTCCCGACCGTTGCCAGTTGGCCACCCGGACTCCTCCAGCCCCCTCCTTCTCCCCTTTATTTTATAGTCCTTACCCCCGATTTTCTTTTAGATTCTCTACTATATTACGACTGTGGCTAACACACCAGAAAGAACTTGAAAGATGAAATCAATTCTGATATCACTTAGCTGATTATTGCTGATCTAATTAAATTAATTAGCAATAAATTATGATAATTTATCTTTCTACTTTACTTTAAAATGCAAACTTTCTTTTTTAATTTGCATGATCTCAATTTAGCCCATACTTTGGGTGTCTATTTAAACGAGTGGACTGGAAATTCCTTTTCTGCCCTCATCCAAAAACATGCTGCTAATTTTGTTGTCTCTGACTATGACTCTCATATTTTGTATATTGGAACTAATCTGGACTAGTGAGTTCCTGACCACCATATTTTGAAAAACGTTGTTGCTTATGTTCACTAAGTAGGCTTGGCCCAAGTCTACAGATGAGAGGCTGTAATATGTAAATTAATGATGTGGTGGTTTTTGGATTTAGAAGCTGAGAGATATCTTGGGAGAGTAAGCCACACCAGCTGAGCCTCCTAGCCCTGACACCTAGGATATGGTGACAATTTTAAATTCGCTTATCTTAAACAAAAAAATACACTTAAGGACAATGTTATCAGTAAAGACTAATTGATTAGGCTGAGTTGAGGTGCAATAGGGAGAACCGACTGAGAAAATAATCCAAGAGGCTGGCGATACCATGTCGAAGGTGTTGTTTGTAAATTGTACATTTCCATAGACAGCTTAAGCTGCGAGCCATATGTTTTCCTCGACTCTATCTTACAAAAAATACATTTTATAAACGATTATTATATTCTTTTATCGACTCCATTACCATATAAGTAACTGTTCTTCACAACCATTGAGTTTATAAACAATTCATTCAAATTAGAATAGAAGAGAAAAATCTTCCTTTGTTTATTAGGAGATGCTGAATCGCAAGTGGCAATAATCATAGTAAGAATAAGTTATTAGCATTTAAAAATAAACGAGTTGATTCCTCGTGCTTAAGTAGTATCTAGTTTAGAGTTGTCGATAATTACCTCATAGCCAGAGGTGCTTTAAAAGAAGTAATAAATCCATGCTAATCTGCAATTCTAAAGAAACATATTATGAAAGTCTGAAATCCTCAATCTTAAATAGCAAAGATAGATTTATCTTTTTTCATTACAAAGGTTTTTCTTTTTTAGAATGGCTTTTAAACTAACCTTAATGTAGAATGTGTTGTTTCTATTTCTTTGCATGAGTGCGTTCTACTGAACAAATTCAACAACTATATCGGAAGTTAAATTATGATTGCCCATTGAAATTCATAAACAGTGCCTTATTTAAAGAGTCTTCCTTTAAAAATACATGGGTACGAATTTATGAAGAGTATAATTAGTTTACTAAACTACTTTCATCTTTATTGAGTATATTTTTATAGCTTCTTATTTGATCTTAGTGGACTAACCTTGATAATCAATGTTGTACATTTACAAATTGGCCAATCTAAGCTCGAAAATTATTGCATTAACAATTGCTTCTTGTCCTGTAAAATACTTATTATAATTTTATAATATGTATATTTATTTTCATATTTGTAATGATGCCTAGTTCTAAAAACTTATTGAATTGGTACTTCTCAGTGTGGTTTATATTCAATACAAAAGCTGACTAAATTAAGATAAGATTTTTTAAATTATAGCTGAGTTGGTGATCCATGTTCTCTAATCTGGGTTCACAGCTTGATATGAGGGTCGCAGATAAGCCTATTAATCCTCCCTTCCAACTATGATTTCACTTAAAAGTATAATGATATGAAGATGGCTAAAGTAAATTATTTATATTTTATCACCATCTTTACTGAAATCATAAGTTCTATAAAACTATTATTCATCAATTTTAACTTAAAAATAGATTATGAAAGATAATGATCAAGTTATCAAGTAAAAACTTAATTTTAATATTTCTTTTTAAAATTTAAAGCAAAAAAGAATCATGTTATAATTAATTTTCAATTTCAAATTTCTATACTCTATATAAAATAGGAAGAAAATAATTAATTTCATTCATTCATAAATTGATAATAAAATTAATTCCAGAGTTATAAGATTTCAAAGTGCTCTAATATAACTTCCAGGTTATTATAAACAAGATAATATTCCGAAATATAATAAGAATTTTTGCTTTAAATATATTGAAAACAGGCATCTTATTAATAATTTTGCATTTAAATAATAATGCAAAAAAAATAATTTGATGATCCTCTAGGCATAGATTATTAACTTACGTAATAGTGAGATTTTTAGTGGCTAAAACTTCTATGGGATCAAACAACATGAATATCTGGTTGTAAGTTCCGCTCTTTATATTTATGCTCAAAGAGTTATTCATTCAATAAAACTTTTCTTCCTTTTTTTTTACTCATTATTCACTCCAATTAGAGAGTTATGAATTTCCTTCATAGCTGAAGTTATTGTAAATAGAGAATTATTATGAAGTTTAGAAGATTGTTTTATTATTTTGACAATACATTTTTATAGGGGTAGCTGACCGTCCCTAATTCTATATCCTCTGCACTTGAGCTGTCAACATAGAAGATTAAAAATTTTATTATACTTTTAATTTTTAAAGCTAGATGAGCGACATATTTTCAAAGGAGGGAGGTCAGGTGTAAAAATGGAGTAGCTTATTTATTTAGTGGAGTCACAGGCACTTTTACACATCAGCGATTAAAATTATAATCACTTTTTATTTTATAAGCGACTCGACATCTAAGTACATGCTCAAATATATTTTATAAATTATGCATTCTTATCTGCAATAATCATTTTTGAACAAAGCAATTGTCACTAATAAAATGAATAAATTTAAATTTTAGAATTAGCAAGCGAGGTATGATCATAATATAATATCTAATGCTTGAATTAAAAAGGCAAGTCATTTTATAGAAAATGATATTTGAAATATAAAATTGTAAAACATGCTCTGATCACTGCATTTTAGACATTTATTTGTGTCAATACAAACTGAGCAAATAAGATAATTATCAAAGTTTAATTATAAAATATAGGAGCAAACGTTCTAAGAAGAGGTCATACAATCTGAGCAGATGAAAGTCTAACTCGTAGAAGACGATTATAAATTTGCATCGTCTAAGTATCCCCCAGAGTTTAATGAGATGCTGTTCTGTAGTTATATACTTTCCCCAAACTATCCCATGTGATTAAAAAGTTTATTAAAAGAAAGCTAAAATATGTTGCACTGTAAGCATTTTAGAGTCCCATTAGACATTTCACTATATTGCCAAGTTAATAAAATTAAATGTGTCCTTCCTTTTTTTATTTAAAAGTTCCACTACAGTTTTCACAGTTTGCCAATTAAATTACTGAAAGTACCCACCATGAAAATATAAGCAAAAACTTTACTTTAATAAAGTAATATGAGATTACCAAGAACGTTTTTTGACCAAATGAAGTCTATTTATTTTACCTGAGCTCGAGTATTTTTCCGTTCTCAAAATATAAAGAACTATATGTATATATTATTATTATTCTTTTATAAGCACTCAAGCATTTTCATGTTGTGCAGTTTTCTATTATTTATAATTGGGTTGTTATAATTAAAATCCAAATGCATTCTCTTCAGCTTTTTTATTAATCTCTTTTATATTAACACTAAATTTAAGGAAGGTAAGAGTCCATTAGAATTATAATCTGGAGAGATTAACTACTGCATATCATTTCAAAACAGAAATATGTTTTATAAATAAAGGCTCTTTCAATTAATTATTTTTTTATTTTATTTGTAGTACGAAACTCTCTTTGGTGAAATTTGTCTATCACATAGAGAGATGAGAAAGATTAATTTATTTGTAAGGAGATGCTATAGAAGATAAAAATATTGGCTATTTTTTAATTAGGGACTTATCATATTAATGGAAATAGTATGGAAAGGGGTATTTATTTTAATAAAAGTCGAATTTTATAAAATTTATGAATAGTTATGGTTAGAGATTAATGAGGGAAAGCTTTACTAAGCCATAAAATTTAAATGAGAATAAATTTTAAGAATTCCGTTTATTACCAAGGAATCTTATTTTTAGAGATAGAAAAGCGTCGCATCCTAAAATTTATATACATAGAGGATATCTTTTCCTCCCTTCCAACTTTCTCACCTCTCTCTCATTGATTTCAGCATAAATAATTTTGAGAAAGTTATCTTAGACAATTTAACTTAATTATAAATATAGTTATGAATTAAAAGCAATTGATATTTTTAATAATCAAGCAGGACTTAATCATTGTCTGTAGGAAGTCTAAGCCATAATATAGAAGCCAATAATTGGAATATCATATTCTAACTTATTAATTAAATATAATTGTTATAATATGAGGCAGTTAAATTGTCTCATGTTTAAATAATTAATTACACCATTAGACTCAGTCCAAAATTTCAAGTTTTTTTGACCTTTTCAATTTTGAGTTGGAGTTGTCAGTACAAAGAAATAAAAGACTCTAGCTAAATGTTTACCAATGCAATTCAGTTGTGAATTACGCTATATCTTTCTACGAAGCAACTACTAAGAAATAGAAGAAGCAAATTTTAAATTGTGATTGGCTATTGAACAAGTTAAAGATAGAGGAAGAGGAGGAGTAACTTGATTCATTTAAACTGCAACTATGCTACAAACAACCACTCATTATTAATCGTAATCAATAATCGTTGCGATTTAATTAAATACTGAACCATAGTTAGAGAATAAATTAGGATATTTCTAATAAGGATTATTAATAATTTAAAATTATGCAATTATAAACCGATCCACATAGATTTATATGGGAGGAGGAGTCACACCAACAATATCATCTCTGAGAAACAAATGCCTCAAATAAATAAGCAAGAAGTGCAACAGCTAAGTTTTTAGGTTAAAAATAAATTTAGTTTATTTAAGAACATAATGAAGCATTCATTTTTCATTTGTTTTACTTTCTAAATTATGAAAGAAAGAATAAGTTTATAATGATACACTTTATATTTAAAACTAATATAGATAAATATTTCTCTATGCACTTTTATTTTTTTAAAAAAATTTTCTTTATAATTATTAATTTTACATCTTATTTTTTTAAAGCTTTTAGGTCTTTGCTTTAAAAAGTAAGATTTAACTTTGATTAAGTTCGTGAAAAAAATGTTTATCTCTTGTCGGGATTAATTTATTTACTTACTTATCTATTCCTTTTAGCTTAAATCAAATAATTTACATTAATTTTCAAGTATTTATTACTTAAAAAAAAACATTAAAATACTTTCTCTGTTTAAAGTTAAAATTTTAAAATTAGCTTGGTCGTAAAGTGGGTAATTTTGTTAAATATCTTACAACTGAGAACAGTTATGATGATAGCAACGTCATGCTACTCAGATATAGACACAGCTCAACCTAACTTATACGACATTAACATCATCCTAGGAGATGCGCTAAGCCAAGACTTTAACATTACATCTGCTGATTTCAACCTGAATGAGGTGGCAGTCTCACTTCAACAATTGGACGGAGTGGATCTGCTCAACACTCTCATTAAGTATGAAAATTAATCACTATAACATAGAATAATCTAGTATGTGAAATATCCAGGAGTCACTAGTTCCTACCGATCAACTCTTATGGATGACGTAGAAGTGGAAGCCAACGCAAAGTATCACATCTAACTGACTATGAGTTACTCATCTCCTCATATCTTGACCCTACTCTACAACTCGGATAATTAAGCTGTCCCCATGGGAGGATCCTCCACTAAGTACTCTCAGTATCTTATAGTGCTTAGCTCATTAAGTGTCCTAACTAAAATTGACCTTTATAAGGCGTCTATTCAATGGTCTAAAAAGCTTGATTCTATCACGTTTATAAATTATCTAATACTCTTCCCACATAATGAATATTATTAAGTTGCCATATTCATCCAGCTCTTATGGCTATTCTGCTCTGATAACATCTCTATATCAAAGTGAGCATACAATCATTATTTTAACAGCAGACTATCTATTTATGAGCCTAAATAAACTGAATGGACCCATCTACTCGCACCTACCATTAATCATTGTATTTATTTTCGAATGTACAACCTCATTTTTGTGGATTGTCTGCAACTTTGAAGAGTAGTGCATTGACTCAAACCTCTCATAGGTTTATAAAGCTAACCAATGCAAACACAGATACAATTAAATTTCAAGCTACTGCTGTAAGCTCAACCGATATCTATGTCTGCTCACTCATTACAAATTCCAATGCTCAAACACTGTTGATGGTAAGTGCTCTCAATGTTGCAACCAAGCAAATGAGTAAGGTTTGGATTCAGGATTCGTTCTATTTTGAAGTTAAGTAGAGCTCAAGCGGAGGAGGAGGGGGTACCACTGGCGGTGGTGGCACTGGCGGTGGTGGCACTGGTGGTGGTGGCACTGATGATGATGATGATGATGATGATGATGATGATAATGATAGCACTGGCGGTGGTGGAGGAGGAGGATCGGGCCTTGGGGATTGCAAAAGTGGTTCTGGCGCTCCTTGCATCAAGTATCCTTAACTGTATAAATAGACGAAATATTTAAATGCGGATTGATTTGTCCGGACTTAAGTGAGTATTCAAACTCACATTGCAACGAAGTTAGACCCAACTACAGAGGCTGCTGCTCCTCCTACACTTAATTTATTTCTTCTTTAATCTAGTTGATTAGATATTGTAACTTTCGGTACCTCAAATTTTTGGAACTGCTACTGGTATACAGTCTACACCTGGTGCTACGACTATTCTGTCAATCCTTGTGTTGACCCTCTCACAGTAGCTTTTAAAATTTAACAATATAATGATGATAATGTTTATTATTGCCTGTCCTTCAATAAAAATGAGATAACTAGGATCATCTGGATCAAGCTCTATCTACTCTTCAAGCATGCCAACTAGCACCTACACTTAGAAAGGATTTAAATTTATGAACTTTCTTCTTCACTTATTATTTAGGAATGGAGGTGGCAGCGATGGATTATGATGAGTCGAGCAAAACTATATATGGCTTGATGGCAGATACTTCACTCACAGTGAGCGGAGGAACCTACTATCGCTTCGGATATTTCGCACTCGATACTACAGATAGCTCATGGGACTCCTATTTCTTCAATGTGACAACTGATTAGCCCAAGTTCACTCAGTTCTCAGCCAAAGATATATCTTACGATTCTTCAAGTTCTAATCTCTATCTAACTTACCAGGGAATGAAGAATTAAATCAAGCATGTGATTGTAAATTTATCATGGGAGCGATATCGGATGGCTCCAGTAACGAGTTTATAAGCAAGATTGATGTGAGTGCCTCCACTCTCACCCTTGAAATGTACAGCTTGAGAAATCTAATCTACAAGTCATCTTCGCTGTAGAGAGTTCTGAACTTTGGAAGCTATGCGCTCTTTCATCGTTTGGTCTAGTAACAAAACGGCATATTCTATCAAATAGACATCCCTGACTGTCCAGCAATGATCTTCAAAATTTTACAGCACACACGTATACACTCTCTATTTTCATGAAAGTTTTATCTTGCATTTAATTAGAACAGGGAAAGTCTGCTTTGATAGAATATGCCGTTTTGTTACTAGACCAAACGATGAAAGAGCGCATAGCTTCCAAAGTTCAGAACTCTCTACAGCGAAGATGACTTGTATATTAGATTTCTCAAGCTGTACATTTCAAGGATGAGAGAGGAGGAGGAATCAATCTGGCTTAATAACTCAGTATACTTACTGATGCAGATAGCAAACAAGTCGTCTGACTTTGCATTCCCTGGTAAGTTAGATAGAGATTAGAACTTGAAGAATCGTAAGATATATCTTTGGCTGAGAACTGAGTGAACTTGGGCTAATCAGTTGTCACATTGAAGAAATAGGAGTCCCATGAGCTATCTGTAGTATCGAGTGCGAAATATCCGAAGCGATAGTAGGTTCCTCCGCTCACTGTGAGTGAAGTATCTGCCATCAAGCCATATATAGTTTTGCTCGACTCATCATAATCCATCGCTGCCACCTCCATTCCTAAATAATAAGTGAAGAAGAAAGTTCATAAATTTAAATCCTTTCTAAGTGTAGGTGCTAGTTGGCATGCTTGAAGAGTAGATAGAGCTTGATCCAGATGATCCTAGTTATCTCATTTTTATTGAAGGACAGGCAATAATAAACATTATCATCATTATATTGTTAAATTTTAAAAGCTACTGTGAGAGGGTCAACACAAGGATTGACAGAATAGTCGTAGCACCAGGTGTAGACTGTATACCAGTAGCAGTTCCAAAAATTTGAGGTACCGAAAGTTACAATATCTAATCAACTAGATTAAAGAAGAAATAAATTAAGTGTAGGAGGAGCAGCAGCCTCTGTAGTTGGGTCTAACTTCGTTGCAATGTGAGTTTGAATACTCACTTAAGTCCGGACAAATCAATCCGCATTTAAATATTTCGTCTATTTATACAGTTAAGGATACTTGATGCAAGGAGCGCCAGAACCACTTTTGCAATCCCCAAGGCCCGATCCTCCTCCTCCACCACCGCCAGTGCTATCATTATCATCATCATCATCATCACCACCCCCAGTGCCACCACCGCCAGTGCCACCACCACCACCACCGCCGCCGCCACCAGTGCTACCCCCTCCTCCTCCGCTTGAGCTCTACTTAACTTCAAAATAGAACGAATCCTGAATCCAAACCTTACTCATTTGCTTGGTTGCAACATTGAGAGCACTTACCATCAACAGTGTTTGGGCATTGGAATTTGTAATGAGTGAGCAGACATAAATATCGGTTGAGCTTACAGCAGTAGCTTGAAATTTAATTGTATCTGTGTTTGCATTGGTTAGCTTTATAAACCTATGAGAGGTTTGATCCAATGCACTACTCTTCAAAGTTGCAGACAATCCACAAAAATGTGGTTGCACATTCGATAATAAATACAGTCATTAATGGTAGGTGCGAGTAGATGGGTCCATTCAGTTTATTTAGGCTCATAAATAGATAGTCTGCTGTTAAAAATAATGATTGTATGTTCACTTTAATTTTAGAGATGTTATCAGAGCAGAATAGCCATAAGAGCTGGATGAATAGGGCAACTTAATAATCTTCATTATGTGGGAAGAGTATTAGATAATTTATAAACGTGATAGAATCAAGCTTTTTAGACCATTGAATAGACGCCTTATAAAGGTCAATTTTAGTTAGGACACTTAATGAGCTAAGCACTATAAGATACTGAGAGTACTTAGTGGAGGATCCTCCCATGGGGACAGCTTAATTATCCGAGTTGTAGAGTAGGGTCAAGATATGAGGAGATGAGTAACTCATAGTCAGTTAGATGTGATACTTTGCGTTGGCTTCCACTTCTACGTCATCCATAAGAGTTGATCGGTAGGAACTAGTGACTCCTGGATATTTCACATACTAGATTATTCTATGTTATAGTGATTAATTTTCATACTTAATGAGAGTGTTGAGCAGATCCACTCCGTCCAATTGTTGAAGTGAGACTGCCACCTCATTCAGGTTGAAATCAGCAGATGTAATGTTAAAGTCTTGGCTTAGCGCATCTCCTAGGATGATGTTAATGTCGTATAAGTTAGGTTGAGCTGTGTCTATATCTGAGTAGCATGACGTTGCTATCATCATAACTGTTCTCAGTTGTAAGATATTTAACAAAATTACCCACTTTACGACCAAGCTAATTTTAAAATTTTAACTTTAAAATGCATCAGAGAAAATATTTTTTATAGTTTTTTAAATAAGGTTACTTGAAAATTAATGTAAATTATTTGTTTTAAGCTAAAAGAAATAGATAAGTAAGCAAATAAATTAATCCCCAACAAGAGATAAACATTTTTGTCATAAAATTAATCAAAGTTAAATCTTACTTTTTAAAGCAAAGACCTAAAAGCTTTAAAATAAGATGAAAATTTAAAAGTATAAGAAAATTTTTAAAAATAAAATTCTAAAAAATTTTTTAATATTTTTAAATATAAAGTGTATCATTTTAAACTTATTCTTTCTTTCATAATTTAGAAAGTAAAAAATGAAAATGAATGCTTAAATATGTTCTTAAATAAACAAAAATTTTTAATGATTTAAAAATTTAATTTTTGGGGGTATTTTTTTATTTTTTAAAAAAATTAAAATTTTTTTTTGGGTTTTAAAATTTTTTAAAAAATTAAAAAAATTTTTTTTTTAAAATTTTGGGGGGGAAATAAAATTTTAAATTAAAAAATTAAAAACCTTTTTAAAAAATTCCCTAATTTATTCTCTAACTATTTTTAGTATTTAATAAAATCCAAGATTATTGATTACGTTTAAAAAATTTAGTGTTGTTGTAGCATAGTTGCAGTTTAAATGATCAAGTACTCCCTCCCCCTTTCCTCTATCTTTACTTGTTCAAAAACCAATCAAATTTAAAATTTGTTCTTCTATTTCTTAGAAATTGTTTCGTAGAAGATATGGGGTAAAATTTACAACTGAATTGCATTGGTAAACTTTTTGCTAGAGTCTTTTATTTCTTTGTACTGACAACTCCAACTAAAAAATTTAAAAGGTCAAAAAAACTTGAAATTTTGGACTGAGTCTAATGGTGTAATTAATTATTTAAACATGAGACAATTTAACTGCCTCATATTATAACAATTATATTTAATTAATAAGTTAGAATATGATATTCCAATTATTGGCTTCTATATTATGGCTTAGACTTCCTTTCAGACAATGATTAAGTCCTGCTTGATTATTAAAAATTTTAAATTGCTTTTAATTCATAACTATATTTATAATTAATTTAAAATTTGTCTAAGATAATTTCTCAAAATTATTTTATGCTAAAATTCAATAAAAGAGAGAGGGTGAGAAATTTGGGAAAGGGAGGAAAAGATATCCTCTATGTATTAAATTTTAGGATGCGACCTTTTTCTATTTCTAAAAATAAGTTTCCCTTTGGGTAATAAAGGAATTTTTAAAATTTATTCTCTTTTAAAAATTTTAAAAGGTTAAAAACTTTTTTTTTAAATCTTAACCATAACTATTAATAAATTTTATAAAATTTCACTTTTTTTTAAAAATAAATACCCCTTTCCATAAAATTTTCCTTTAATATGATAAGTCCCTAATTAAAAAATAGCCAATATTTTTATCTTCTTTAGCATCTCCTTACAAATAAATTAATCTTTCTCATCTCTCTATGGATAGACAAATTTCACCAAAGAAAATTTCAACTACAAATAAAATAAAAAAAAAATTTAAATTGAAAGAGCCTTTATTTATAAAACATATTTCTGTTTTGAAATGATATGCAGTAGTTAATCTCTCCAGATTATAATTCTAATGGACTCTTACCTTCTTAAATTTAGTGTTAATATAAAAGAGATTAATAAAAAAGCTGAAGAGAATGCATTTGGATTTTAATTATAACAACCCAATTATAAATAATAGAAAACTGCACAACATGAAAATGCTTGAGTGTTTTTAAAAGAAAAAAATAATATATACATATAGTTTATTTTTTTTTGAAAAAGGAAAAATAGATCAGGTTAAAAAAAAAGACCCAAAAATTTTCAAAAAACATTTTAAAACTCATATTACTTTTTAAAGTAAAGTTTTCCCTTTTAAAAATTTATGGTGGGTTCTTTCAGTAAATTTAAAATTTCAAACTGTGAAAATTTTAGTGGAACTTTTTAAAAAAAAAAAGGAAGGGCACATTTAATTTTATTAAAATTGGCAATATAGTAAATGTCTAATGGGATTTTAAAATGCTTAAGTGCAAATATTTTAAAACTTTTTTTAAAACCTTTTTTTTGGGAATTTGGGGGAAATAAAACTTCCAGATCTTCCATTAAATTTTGGGGGTTTAAACAAACAAATTTTTTTTTAATCGGTCCTTTCTTTCGAGTTTTAAGCTTTTTTCCCCTCTGCTCAGATTGTATGACCCCTTCTTGAACGTTTGCCCTATATTTTATAATTAAACTTTGATAATTATCTTATTTGCTCAGTTTGTATTGACACAAATAAATGCCCAAAAAGAGTGATCAGAGCATGTTTTTAAAAAATTTTTTTTTTTCAAATATTTATTTTTTAAAATTTGTTTTTAATTCAACATTAATAATTTAATCATCCTTTTTTTTAATTTTTAAAAAAAATTTTTAAAAAAAGTAAAATTGCTTTTTCAAAAGGGTTTTCGTTTTTAAACTAATTTATAAAAAATTTTTTGAATGTACTTAGATGTCGAGTCGCTTATAAAATAAAAAGTGATTATAATTTTAATCGCTGATGTGAAAAGTGCCTGTGATTTCCCCTAAATAAATAAGCTACTCCATTTTTACACCCGACCTCCCTCCTTTAAAAAAATGTCGCTTCATTTTAAAAAAAGCCTTTTTGTTGACAGCTCAAGCACACAGGTTATAGAATTAGGGACGGTCAGCTACCCCTATAAAAATGTATTGTCAAAATAATAAAACAATCTTCTAAAAACTTCATAATAATTCCCCCGGGGGCATAAAATTATAAAAGGGGGGGCCGGAAAAAAAACCTTACAACCAGATATTCATGTTGTTTGATCCCATAGAAGTTTTAGCCACTAAAAATCTCACTATTACGTAAGTTAATAATCTATGCCTAGAGGATCATCAAATTATTTTTTGCATTATCATTCATATGCAAAATTATAAATAAGATTCCAGCTTTCAATATATTTAATTCTATTTCGGAATATTATCTTAATAACCTGGAAGTATATTAGAGCACTTTAAACTCTTATAACTCTGGGATTAAATTTATTATCAATTCATGAATGAATGAAGTTAATTATTTTCTTCCTATTTTATATATTCTGGAGTATAGAAATTTGAAAATTAATTATAAATGTTCTTATTTGCTATAAATTTTAAAAATGAAATATTAAAATTAGTATAATTAGTATTTTTTTTAAAAAAAATTTTTTTTTTTTTAAATTTTAAAAAAAACAGGAAAAAAAAAAACAAGAAAAGAAATTTTTTTGTTAAGGGGGGGGCCGGATCATTTTCCCAAAAGGCTTAAAAAAATTTTGGCCAATTTGGGGTAAATTTTTTTTAAACAACATTTTAAAAAAATTATCAAAGGTTTTTTTTTAAGGGTTTTCATTTTTAAGTTTCCAAAAATTAAATTGAAAAGGAATAAACTTAAAAAAAAAAAGATGAAAGTAATTTGATAAACTAATTATACTCCTCATAAATTCATAGCCATGTATTTTTAAATGAAGATTCTTTAAATAAAGCAATTTTTATAAATTTCAATGGGCAATCGTATTTTAACTTACGATATAGTTGTTGAATTTGTTTAGTAGAACGCACTCATGCAAAGAAATAGAAACAACACATTCTACATTAAGGTAAGTTTAAAAGCCATTCTCAAAAAGAAAAACCTAATGAGAAAAGCTAAATCTATCTTTCCTATTTAAGATTGAGGATTTCAGACTTTCATAATATGTTTCTTTAGAATTGCAGATTAGCATGGATTTATTACTTCTTTTAAAGCACCTCTGGCTATGAGGTAATTATCGACAACTCTAAACTAGATACTACTTAAGCTCGAGGAATCAACTCGTTTATTTTTAAATGCTAAAAACTTATTCTTACTATGATTATTGCCACTTGCGATTCAGCGTCTCCTAATAAACAAAGGAAGATTTTTCTCTTCTATTCTAATTTGAATAAATGGTTTATAAACTCAATGGTTGTGAAGAACAGTTACTTATATGGTAATGGAGTCATTAAAAAACAATAGTAAGAAAATATATATTTTTTGTGAAAGATTGAGTCGAGGAAAACATATGGCTCGCAGCTTAAGCTGTCTATGGAAATGTACAATTTACAAACAACACCTTCGACATGGTCTCGCCAGCCTCTTGGATTATTTTCTCAGTCGGTTCTCCCTATTGCACCTCAACTCAGCCTAATCAATTAGTCTTTACTGATAACATTGTTCATAATGATATTTTAATTATTAAGTTAAGTGAATTTAAAATTGTCACCATATCCTAGGTGTCAGGGCTAGGTGGCTCAGCTGGCGTGGCTTACTCCCCCAAGATATCACTCAGCTTCTAAATCTAAAAACCACCACATAATTCCGTCTTATATTTTTAGCCTCTCATCTGTAGACTTGGGCCAGGCCTACTTAGTGAACATAAGCAACAACGTTTTTCAAAATATGGTGGTCAGGAACTCACTCGTCCAAATTAGTTCCAATATACAAAATATGAAAGTTATAGTCAGAGACAACAAAATTAGCAGCATGTTTTTGGATGAGGGCAGAAAAGGAATTTCCAGTCCACTTGTTTAAATAGATACACAAAGCATGGGCTAAATTGAGATCATGCAAATTAAAAAAGAAATTAATGTTTAAAGTAAAGTAGAAAGATAAATAATATGCTCGTTAATTTATTTAGATCAGTAACAATTAGCTAAGTGACATCAGAATAGATTTCATCTTTCAAGTTCTTTCTGGTGTGTTAGCCACAGTCGTAATTATAAAACATTCTATCATGGGTTGAGTTTAATAAAGTAAACAATCATTTCAGGAATGTTAACAAAAGAATGAAAGTATGTTGCTCTTTTTCGTTTATTTAACTAAGGTAAGAAAACAATGAAGAGTGTAATTGAATCTAGTGAATTATATGAGTCAGTAGTTCTTTGATTTGAGGCAACTCCAAAATCTGACATTCACAAATAACTCTCTTAGAGATGCGTACATGATATAGAGCTAGTTTCTTTCAGTTGCTACCATTTAAAGAGCTACAATTTTCAATTTGACACTCTCTAATATCGTAAGATATTGAAACATGGCGTTTAACTATTATAGCTTCCCTTTTTTTTTTAAAAAAATTTTTGTTTTTCTTCACTTCAGTCCGGCCCAATTTTTTAGGATGAGAAAATTGAATGCCACCAATATTTATTTTATCACAACCTTTCTCAGTAAAAACCCCTCTTTAAAAATTAAAATTTTTTCACCAAACCTTTAGAAATTTTAAAGACTCAAAAAGTTTTTCAGATAGGGGAAATTTTTCTTACAACAGTGGGGCTTTTAAAAGAATTTTCTGATTTTGTAGAGTAAAAAAAATTCTAACAGATAAAAAAAGCCTAAAACAAAAGAGTTACTTTTTGAACTCTCAAACAAAATGCAACCCAAAAAAAATTTTTTTTTTCCTTTCCAAAGAAAATCTTTATCCCCTTTGGGAAATTGTTCAGTCATAAATTTAAAGCAAACGATTACACTGAGAGAAGGGTTTTGATCAAAAGAAGTTAAACTCACCCGGTTTTCTAATTCAACCTTGTTTAATGGAAATCTAACAATCAGAAAAAAAAATTTTCAAACATTTCTTTTTTAAACCCCCGAAATTAGGGGCATGTTTTAAAAAAAAACTTTTGAAAAAAACCTTCGCCTAATTTTTTCCTTCAAAAAAAAAAAATTTTTCCTTTTCTTTTTGAAAAATGATTTTTGAAATAAACAAACTTTCCCCGGGTATCATGGGGTTTAAGGGAAAGGGTTTTTTATCCAATCTTCAAATAAAATTCAATTGTTATGAAATTAATTTTATTTATTCAGCTTTTTTTTCACAAATAATTCCCAAATCCAGGTAGAGGGTCTATTTGCTTTTGCAAAATTTTCAAGAAGTCGAAAATTGAAAAAAACTCTTTTCAAAATAACCTTCCCGCTTTAAGGGTGAAAGGAGGAGTGGTTAAACAAAAAATCTCTAATTTGAAAATTTTAATGAGTCAGGGTCCGAAAAATTTTAGAACAATAGTGCTAAAAATAGGAAAAGGAGTTATTTAAACCCTTTGGGGGATTATGGAATTTTTGAAGCTTGGGAATTCATTTTCTCATTGGGGAAAACCGCAGCGTTTAAGAAAAAAAAGGGTTTTTTTTTTTGGGGATTTTGGGTATTTCATAAAAAAATTTGGAGGAAGTTTTGCTTTAAGAGAAATCTGTAACAGGGGGCCAAATTGGGTAGGGCTAAGATCAAAAATTTCTAGATATTTCCCCTTTTATGTCTACCCGTCAATCACAGAGAGGGTTTCAGAAAAAAAAGTTTTGTAAGTCTATTGAAAACAAAAACAAAACTTTTTTAATTTTTTTAAAAATTTTTTGAATTTAAATTTTATGAAAAATTTAAGTTTTTAGAAATTTAAAAAAATTTTTAAGGGGGGATCTAAAAAAATGCCCATGGCAGGTTCTTTGATCCAATATAAAATTTTTCATCTTTGCAATCAAGAGTTTTAATATGCTTTGGAAGCTTAGTTAAAAACCCAGCTTCAAAAAAAAAGCAAAATCAGTTTTCAAAACATATTTTTTAGTAAGATAGAGAAATTGAAAAATTTTTTAAACTAAACCCCCAAATTTTTTTTAAAATTAAGGCCCCCTTTTTTAAAAAAATTTTAAAAATTTTTCCTTTTTTAAAAATTTAAAAAATTTTGTTTTTACTTTTTTAGTTAATGAATTCAAATTTCACCTTTTTAAATAGCCAGATGATTATCTTCGACCTCAAGCCCCTAATTTTTAAATTTACAATTCACAAACATTCCCAAATTTTTATAACCGCAAGCTTTTTAAAAAAGATTGAGGCCTTTTTTAAAGTTTTTGGGTTTTTCCAGTTTTGAAAAGGGGTTTCTTTTAGTAAAGGATGGGGTAAATGAAAGCTCAAAGCTTGGTTTCCGTGTTTTAAAACACAATTGGCAAATTTTTAAAAGGGCCAAAAGTATTCGGGAATTTTAAAAAAACTTTTATTACCCCTTTTTAAAAAAACAGATTTTCCCCCTTGTCAA
>JAJKFJ010021140.1:0-16505 GCA_027382625.1 Tetmemena sp. SeJ-2015
AATAGTCTAAATTTCCCAAAAATTTTTGTTTTTTGGTTTTAACTCCAAAAGGCCCTTTAGAATAGGGAAGGCTGTTACCCCCTTAACCCCCGGGGTAATTTTTGGGAAGCTGTTACTAAGCATTGGGGTACAAAGACCTCCCTCTATCCTTTGGGTCCCTTTGGGGAGCCTAAAATTTCCAAATAAAAAACAAAAATAGCTAAATTTGGCTAAAAATTACCCCGACTCTTTTTTGGCTATAACCGCGAACGACTATCGGACCCCAAATTTGGGGCAACGCCGCTCGATTCGGGGCCCCCTTGAATGCCCGGGGGGTAGATGGTTTTTTGGGGGAGCTGTTACTCAGATTAGGGAAAAGACCTCCCTCTATCCAGGACCTCTGGGGAGCCTAAAATTCCTAATAAAAAAACAAAAATAGTCTAAATTTGGCAAAAAAATCCCCCCGACTCATTTTGGCTATAACTCGCGAACGGGGATCGCATCAAAAATCGCGCACGTTAAGTTGCAGGCAGTCGAAATGACCCGAGTAGATGGTTGGTGGGAGGATTTATTCAAGATTTAGGGTACAAAGACCTCCCTCTAGCATAATATTTACCCATGGGGAGCCTCAAATTCCTATGAAAAGAAAAAGATTTGACTAAATTTGGCTGAAGATTCCCAAACTCATTTTTACTATAACTCACTAACAAGTCTGAAACTAAATTTTTTTCAAAATTCGATTTCTGTGTAGCCAAATAACGCTTTTGAGAATCCATAGACAAGTTATTTGCAGTGCTCCCTCATTTTGTCTTTGAGAAGATCGGATCCCTGCGATTTTCGATTATTAATTATATCAAATTCCCTTTATTACACACTATTCAAATAATTTTATCCAGTTTATGAATATATGTTGCTTCCTATCCATTATAAATATATATCTTCTTATTTATTTATATCTTATATATTCATTTTTTGATATTTCAGATTATTTGAAATTTTTTGCTATATTTCTAATCCCTTTATAAAAAACATTTATTTTACTATTCTACTTTAATGATACAATTATTATTCATATAAATTTTTTTACAATTTAAATATTAAAATATCTTTTTTTAAAGTTTTATTTAATTATAAAAATACTTGTATTTTTAAGAAAAGGACTTTAATATATATCAAATTTCTTATGTAGCTCTATGTACATTTTTTAATGAGTCAAGAGAATACTTCTTATATTTTATATTAAGCATTAATTTTTACTAAAATCGGTTATTGTTATAATAATAAATGGAGTGTTGCGAAATGGTCACATTTGAAATCGCTTATTCATTCATAAATCTGCAGCTTATTCGATAGATAATCAAAAATTAATATGAGTTTATTCTTTGATCATCTTCGCAGTTCCTCTCATCAATGAAATATGACTTACGCACTCCTCTTCATCCTCATCTTCCTCTTAAATTGTGTCGCATATTAGTCTTGATCGAGTGCTCCCACACAAAAGCTACAAGGATAAAAATTTCTTTAAATTTTCTACTCAATCGAAAGGTCTGATAATTATTCAAATCTGAGATATTTCCAACAGTCACGATTTTATTCCATTTTAATTTAATATCTAATTTAATTCTCCTTTTTTTAATATTAATAATTAAGGGAATTAAAGGGTCCCTGGTAAATATAAGATAAACTAATACGTCACGACCTAAGCCGTTACGTTGTCTACCAGCTGATTAGGGAATTGAACACGTGCCACCCCCACCTCATACTCTGAGAAGAAGACTCCGGTTTCTGTGTACCTTCCAAAAAAACCTAAAAGGGAAAAAAATCGAGAAGCATCGGTCCGAGAGCCAGACGATGTCCAGCTGCATGACTGAGTTTTTGCCCATAGATCACGTCCCTCCATGCCTTAAAGGGTTAGGAGGGTGAGTGGGAGACCACTCACCTTTGATTATCTCTCCAGTGAGCTGCTGCGACACCTTCCCCATGGCTTTGGTGCCATAATCTCTTGCCTCATTTAATAACTCACTCATCAGCCAACGGAGTACCAAACCAGAGAGCCTTCAAGAAAAGGATAATCGGTGCCTAGTGCCGGTCGGTTGAGTCATGAATTTTAACTTTCTTATTTAATTCTTTTCCATTTTTTTTTAAATTCTCAGCTATAATAGATTTTTTTTATTCACCAGACAAAAAAACTGATATTTTAAATATGTATATAATTTTTTTATTAATATTAATATTTAATTTATAGTATCTCAAGTGCTAAAAAAATCTCAACTTAAATGAATTTCATTTTAACAATTAAATAATTTTATAATTATTAAGAAAATTTGCTAACTAATCTTTATTTTTAAGTTTGTTCTTAATATTTAATCATTATTTCTTTGAATAAAAAAGTAAATAGGCTTCTTAGCAGAGTGCTAAACTGATTTTATATAATTTTTATAATGATCTATTTTGCTCTTTACAAATTAATTTATTTTTAGCATTTAATTTATAATTAGTATAAAATGAAGATAAATGATATAAAATATCTTCATATATGATTGTTTTTTAATTTAGAAGGTTTAGTTTTTCATCGCACTCTCCGACATTCCTATCATTACAATAGAACCACCTCTTTTTTCCGTCTACATTTTTTCTTACAATAGCAATATAATGGCCGTGCTCGAGTGTGCCCCAGTGTACCACCATTCCCCTAAGCTCATATACTGATTAATTATCATTTGACATTGATTCAAGATCTTTAGAATTAGATAGTTTTTAAGCTTTATTTGTTTTCTTTTTCTTGTTGAGATAATCAGAGATATTTATTTCTAATGGATATCTCATGAATCCTCTAATCTTCTTAATGAATGGGTATTTTATAATTACATAAATAAAATGTTCATTTTTATTTGTTTAAAAATTAAATTAAAAATTTTGGGCCGAACAATAAATAAAATAATTAATCAAAAAAATTATAAAAAAATTTTAATGGCAAGTTTTGGAAATTTGGGTAAAATTTTTGGTTGGTTTGCTTTTAACATTGAGTGCAGAAATAATTTTGAAGCATCTCCTCTTTTAGAAACTACTCCAACTCTACAAATTAATTATATAATGAGATAATATAATATGATTATAGTTGATAGAAGAGTATATGGCAGGAAGCTTAGCACCATAAATGGATCATACGTGCAAGATTTATTCCTGCATTTGCTGCACTTCACGATACTTTTGAACATACCAAATAAATATAAATTATCTTCTGAATTATGAGAATTGATTTGATAAATAAATTTTAAGGAGGTTATTAAAAAAAATAAAATTTTAAAAATTTTGTGAAGAATTTTTATTTCTTTTTAATTTAAAGAAAACAAATATACTTTTATTTATTATTTTGAGAATAAAATCTCTTATTAAAGCTAGTAAGAATACAAGTTAGTGTTTATTGCCTATTAAATTGTTATATTATTTGTAATTCTATGTTCAAAGTTGTGGCAGATAGAAATACCTCTCTAGAGAAAAGATTTCATATCATGAGGGCAGGCGTTTGTGTTAAGACACTCGAGCTCACTCTCTCACCACAAGTTAAGGATATCTCTGAGATATTCCATTGCTTTCTCACTAGTGCTTGAGTATTCCTTTATGAGGCTCTCTCATTTTGTGAGGACCAGAGCCGCTCTAAAGCGGTCTCTCTATTTATTATATTTATTATTGCTCAAATTTTTTTTTATTGTTTAAAGTTTTATAGTTAAAAAATGAATCTAATAAAATTTGAATTTTGTTATCTTATTATAGAAATTTTTTATATATTGATTTGGATGCCTTTACATACTCTTGGGCATAATTGTATTATCATGCAATAATCAACTTTTTGAATCTTATTACTTTGTAAAATTATTTTTTACTATTCTTAAACTCAAAATGATAATATTTAAAAAAAAGTACTTTTCAATAAAATTTTCGTTTATTAATTTTAGGATCCTTAATTTAGACCGGATATTACATTAATTAAAATTAAATTTAAAGCTCGACCTTTGAAGCCCTACTTAATTTAAATATAAACTGGAAGCTATAATGGAAATGACGTTTTTGTTTGGTTAAATATCGCCTTGAATGTTATGTTGTGCGAGGGGCACTGAAGTAAACTGGCTGACTTGCTGTTTTGAGTCTTTCTTTCCTTTTCTAACAGGCTTGCTCATTTGTTGCTTCATTTGCTTGTAATTTATTACAAAGCTAGAGTTCAGAGGGCCCTCTTTGCCCTGCACCTGGACTCCGTTTACTCCGCTACATATATCTTCCTACTTTATACCTTGAGAAATATATCTTTTAATTTTAATTAAATTGTACAAAAATATAAGTTCACACTCATAGAAAATTGATTACTTTTTTATGAGAAAGCTTTTTTTCAGGCAGTCTAGGAATCTGTTCCTATCTCACTCTATTATATTGTTCAATCAAGTTAATTCTACTAGATTGTCTGTTAATTTCCTCATCATCTGCTACTAAGTTAACCTCCTTTGAATTATAAATATATTAATTTTAGCGGAGAGGAATATCTTGAATTGGGTGTTGGTCAGGCTATCTCTAGTTGGACCTGATTTCATCGTATTATTTTATCTCAGGGCGGAGAGTTAAATTTACATCGCTCACCCCAATGAGTGGGAAGTTCTTTGGTACCTCCTTATAAGAGGCTTCTGGGTTTTTGCATCTGTCGGTTGAGCGATTGACTTCGAGGTCAACAGCGAGCTGGAAATGATCTTCTTTGATTTGATTTTGGGAGACAAGATCTGAGAGGTGCTTCTTGGATCCTTGAGTTTATTGTTGTTTATTTTTGTTTGAATTTTGAAAACAAAAATAATTGACTTAACGTTCAGATTTTGATAACTTCAATCGGAAGGAAAATAAATATATTAAAATGAATATCTAGATTCATAATTTAAATAAGATAAGAATGTAGATTAAAATGTGTATAACAAGCTTGTTTATAAATACATCTAATCACTGAAAATTTAAAAATTAAAAGGGACATTTAAAGTCTTTAAGAAACGTCTGTCTCATATACTCTGAATTATACCTTGAAGTACTTTCACTATAACAGGAAAATGAGTGTTAAAATTTATAAGTCGATTGATTATTACAATGCTTGCAAACTTTGTCATAGTTTTTCCAACTTCATTGAACCGTTGAGCCAAGTCTGTCTCTATGGTGAGTAGCCTGCAGTTCCTTGCCCCAATGCTTCCTCAATGTTTTCTCTTCTTACAACTCTGTTGAAGTCTATACAGTTTCTCTGACTGGTTAAAAGTTTATCTGTGTTCCCTGGCTTGAGATCTCTGTGCACGAATCCCAACTATGCAACTCCACACTCCTCTAAGAGGCAGTGAGAATGCAGAAGCTAGTACTTGTTCGCCCCCGTGCTGAGAAATTTCTTAGTGGTCTCCCCATTTAGGAAAGGGGAATGGGATGTAATCATGATCGTTTTAAAAAACCAGCAAGATGAAGAACGTACTTCAATTTTTTTCCCTCCTCTCTCAACACGTCAGTTCGTTCGCGAACCCTTTAAGACCTCTCCCTTTTCCTTTTTTTTACAAGGTTATTTAGGGAGATTCTTGTTTAAAGCTACCCCCTTCTTTTGTATGATTTGGGGTTCGCTTCGCATTTCAGAAGGTGGAGGAATTTTGAACCCACACTCCTCCAAAGTTACAAATTTTTCAAGCAATGGAGTCTTGCTTTGAACTTGAAACTTTACTGACACCCTAAAATAAGGGTTCTGATTCATGAACCAAACTTCCTCTTCTTTCTCTTGCTTTCCCCTTTAGTTGAACCTTGTCCGGTTCGTCTTGCCTCTTAGCTGGCACCATCCCTTTTAAAATTTTTTTTATCCTCAAATTTCGCTCCCAGTGCTTTTTTTTTCCATGTGTTACTTTAGGAAAAACAAATGAAGAATGTCTTTCTCACAAGTTGAGCAAGGAAAGGACCGTCCACTTTCTAATGCTTCATATAGATCTTAGGTTTGTTGGGGTTTTTTGAGTCCGCTTGAGGTCTGGGATATTCGAACTGCGTTGACATTACTCGCATTCAAAAAAATTTTTTCCCTCATTGATCTCTGGGCAGCAACAAGAGGAGCATCAGGTGCGAAAGTTTAAACGCCCACCGACTTCTCAACTCTTGTCTTGACAATTTAAAGCACAGAGATCTCTTGCTCGAGCTCAAGTTAAGAGAGCTCTTCCTTGCACTTAGTACCTCGAACCGATCTGAATTAATTACATGTAACTATGCCATCTTGAATTTGATAAATATAATCTTCTCAATACTTATATAAATGGACTATAAGCCTGAGTTTCGCTGATTCCTCAAGTAACCCTTTATTTATTTCTTCTACTTAAATTCATTTATCGTGCTTCTTTCCAACTCTTCTTTAGAAGGTTTTTGGTGAAACGCTTCGTCAGACATACAAACTTCACGCTATCACTCTCACATCTGAGCAGTGTAAATATATTTCAGATTATTATCATAAAATGGCTTAGTGAATTCTATAACGCGCTTCACTCGATTCACGGTTTTGTGCGTTATGCCATTTCAACGATAGATGTTTGCTTCAGTCTTCAAAGAGATCTTTAGTTAAGGAGACTATCTATGAAAGATCTCCACTCGCAACTCCAAATAGAAGTGCGCTTAGTGGCGAAGAGTTTGAGGATCAATAAAATAATCGATTTGCACATCTTGAAATTTAGAAGGGTGATGAGAAACAGCTACAAATCCTAACTTTCTCATCTGCAAAGTAACTTTCAAATGCGAGATTATAGTGCGCAATCGTATTCTCAACATTTTTTAGATAAGTTTGGTGTTGGGAACAAGCTAGTACTACTGAAATGAAACAGAGATAGGATTCATCATGTATTTTTTTTAGAAATCTTTGCGTTTGACTCGCATAATTATAAGTATTAATAAAGAAAGTAATTATACACAACTTATTCTCATTTTCTATTATATTATTGGCTTTATCTCACCTTATTAATAAATAAAAATATGTATTACCACTCTGCAATCACAGCCACTTTTAATTAAGAATTTTTAAAGTAGCGGCAATTTAGCATTGCAACTTGTAGCTTACAATCTCAAGTTTAAAATATTAAGTTCACATACTTTCAGATTTATAAAAAGTTCATAAAAAATTCTCTTGCACTGAATGACTTAGATTAAACTCTGCTGATAATTTTTATATTCATAGAAGTTGTTATAATAAAAATATATAATTAGAAGATGAAATCATAATTTTTTAAGAGATTAGGATTTTATATCTTTAAAATTTTTTAGTAAATTTTCCTGAATAATAAATAAAAATGGGAAATACCGGAGCCAGCATCAGACTTGGGCATTTCGGAAGTCCCGAATAAGGCTTCTCAAATTCAACGCCATTTTCTGTAAAAGTTATGCTGCATAAAGATAGACTAAACTTAGTAGAAGTTAAGGAAAATTCTAAGACAACATTCAAATTAGATGCCAATCTAAACTCTATAATTTGATTTTAAATCACATTTAAAATTAGACATAAAAATTTATTGATATTTTTTAAATATAACGAATCAAATTATTTATATAAAAAAAAATATGAATATATTAAGAACAAAATATTAGCTGAATTGCAGAAAATTTCTACTTTAATCAAAGCTTATTTATTACTTTAAATTATTATATTAATAATATATTTTATAATTTAAGAATTTAATTTGAATTATAGATTCACCTCTGAAGTATAAATAGAGCATGTGCGTAACTAGAATAACCAAATTAGGAGACATATGTCATTTCGTGACTGCTCTAGTTGTTGTGATCTTCCTCCTCCATTAGGAGGAACCCTGTTGACTCATGCAAATCAGTACCTAGCAACTTTTCAGATATCCGTGATACTGATTGGACTAAATCTAAGCCTTAAAGCCGTCTTTTATTGCTGATCTTAGAGTTGGGAAAAAATGACCTAGGATTCCTGGTAAGTCAAGGACTTTCCACAATATTAGGTGATACTAAAAATGACAAGTGCAGAATAATGTGGTTTAGCCTTATATCCACAAGATAGTCAAACTAGTACAAAATGAAATACCCTTATATCCCCATCCTGAGTTCACTTAGCGATTTTTACCTCGATATTTACCCCTTGTGTGCCCTATCATCCTAAGAGAGAGAGGATTAACTGCATATATTATGAGATCTAGCTTAGGGAAAAGTTTTTTTTTAGCGCGTTACAGTGCTTTTCTTAGCATACAACTCTTAAATACTCAGCACAATTCGCAGACCAATTCCTAAATTAGATCAAGTCTAAGGGAATAAGCGCAACGTGATAGAAATATTGAGTTATGGCCTGCTGATCTCCCTATCCTTCGTCAAACATACTTAAGAGTCACATCAAGAGTCTCAGATTTTAACTTTTAAATTAAATATAATAATAATAATAACGCATAGTAGACGAGCGAACGTCTTGCGTATTATATGTTAAACTTAGGGAAGCCATAAGGCCACTTCCGTGTTAAAGAATCACTCAAGTTGGAGGCTTTGGATTCTGTTTCTGCTGTCTTTGATCAACTGAGGAACCAAGGTGCATTCGACCACTCATAACACTCGTCTAGGGCACTGACTCAGTAAGGAAACTAGACTAATCAAACATCACACTGTTGTGCACAATTGTTCTCACTCTCATCAAGTATCCTATAGTAGTTTGTTGTTGCTGGAATCTATACCAGGCTTAGCTGTCCACCATACTTGATTTATTATTAATTTAATTATTATTATATTGATCTTAATAATAATTGTGAAGTGCGTCATCCTATTAATAAAGTACGTCACCAAGGTCTTAATTGAGGTTTTACTATTAAATACCAAAATAGGGTTAGTAAAAATAGGGGATGGATTCCCACTACCCAATATGAGGTTAACTGACTCTTAGTGAACTGGTTGAGCGGGTTAGTAGTTGGCGTTTAAACCCACGAAAGGCTTCGATCTATACTGAATAAAGACCGTCCTGACAGGATTGCGACGTCTTTGGTCGTCTTCTCCTTCTTGCTCATCCTCAGTGTAGAGGGGACTTTTACTTTGGGTTTCGTGTACAGACCATCTTTTGATCATGGCCCGATACTTTCCAATGTTTTTGGCAACCGTAGGGAAGAAAAATTCAATTGCGCTTCTAAGTTCAAGGGTTCTTCTCCTGTGCATAAGAAAGATTAGGTAGCCTGTAAGTCCTTAAGTGGTATCTTGAATTTGCCCAAGGCGCTTCTTGAGCGTCATGATCCACTTTCACGCGACTTTTCTCACCTCGTTCGTAACTCCGTACATAATTCGGTAAGGTAATACTCTATCGGTTTAATTTAATAATTAAATTAAATATGTGATGAATGCGAAAGGGTAATCGGGAGTAAGAGATTTAAAATGATGTTTTTATTTTTCATGGTCGGAGTGGACTTGATGATCAGGTATAACAGTAGTGGATTTAGTTAAATTAATCCTTAGTTTGAATATCATTAATAAAGAATAATTAAAATTCAAAAATTTACGATTTATCTGATATCATATCGAGGTACTCTCAATAAAGAATCATACCTAAAAGTATATCATAAAGTGAATTGCAACCAAGAACCTTAATTGTAGAATTCATCGGTCGCAAGAGGGTATCTAAATTTGAATTATAGGCAAATATGGGCCGCAATATTCCATTAAAATTACCAATTAAATCTCATAGCTATAAAAATTCATTACTGAGTGGAATGATATGTTTAAATCAGGGTTATATTGTATTAATCTCCTTTTATATCAACCGACGATAATAAATTTGTATTTGAGCCTTAATATGAAAAATAATAATTTTATCAAAGCATCAATCAAATAAATTAGCTATTTAGCTATTTATAGATTTAAAATTTTCAGAATTTATAAAATTAAATACTTGGTGAGGACAAAAGCTAATTTGATCCCTGACTAAATTTAAATTTTTTATTAAAAATTGCAATTTTTGCCTAAAAAAGGCCAAATTAAAAAGCAAATAAATTTAAATAATTTTGATATTAAATTTTACAAAGGGTCAAAATTATATTTCAAATTAGATTTCCTGTTAAAAATCGACTTTTTCCCAAAAGAAATAAAATTAGTGATTTTGCTATTTTAAATATCAAAGATATATTTACAATGTTAGATGAGCATGCTAGTTGTATATTAAAAGTTGCATAATACGATAAGAAGGTGAGAATAAGTTGTTTATAATTAATTTCGGGGGGGGGGAGTGAAACTCCCCCTGATAAGGATAAAAAATGCTAAAAATAGTCTATTTAAACCAAATCGGAAAAAAAAGCCCTAAATTAAGAGTTTTGGCCTTTGAAATTTCCTTGAGGATCAAATTTAATGATTTTAATTTTATTAAATAATAATTTTTTTTATTTTGACAAATTTTGACAAATTTTTTCTTCATGTTTTTGAATTACATCTCCTTTTAATTGCCGAGTCGGATTTTCAGTCCTATATATTTAGCTCCTTCAAAAGAATTAGTCTAATTTGTATGATGATCTAAGATAATGGGATAAGTTTCCTCTTAATTTCCAAAAAATATAATGCTTTTGTTAAAATTTTTTGAATAAAGCTAGTAATATTTTCTAAAATAGGATTAAAGAAACTTCTCTTTTAGTTAAAGTCAGAGCAAGAAACCAATTACTGCAATAGATGAAACCAGAGTCTTCTTAAGTAAATTAGATAGGATAGTAATTAGTTTATTGAATCAGTTATCTAAGTGCAGGCTTTTGAAATTAATTATTGAGAAAATCAGTGATAAAGACAATTAATTTAAAATACATAGAATAACTGCTAATTAATTTATAAACTCTTAAATAATATTTGGGGTTTCTTCTATTTGTGCAACAATGGAACAACAAGAAAATCAGGACTTGGAGCAGAATTGGATATTAAGTGGGTATTTCTTGAAACTATGTCTAGGACAATGCTCGAAGGACTCCTCTAGTATTTTCAAAAGCACAAGCTTATTCTACTTTTAGTGATGGCCATTATATTTGGTGACACGCATTGGCGAATACTTCATGGAGCAAAGTGGTTACTTGAGTGGGAGCTCCAATAAGATGGTCCTACGCATACTAATATCGTGACTGCTGAGAGGATAGGACTCGGCTAAAACTCGACAGATGAAATCGTTGGAGAGGCAATAATAAAGCATGCTTAATGCAAAGTATTTCAAAGAAGCAGATATAGCTACTGCACTACAAGGAGGATATATAAACCCTCGGAGAGATGAGTAAGTACACTACACAATTAAACAACTTCATACTTTTGAGAAATAGCCAAGAAAAGGATATCTAATTGGTGCGAATTCGGGTGGTAATTGGTGCGAATTTGGGTGGTGATTGGTGCGAATTGGGGTGGATCATGAAGTTCATTTATTTATTACTTATCTTTTGTTTATCGCTTTCGCAGTTTAGGGAGCTCTCAGAAAAGTCATTCGATAGGAAATGCGCAAGCTTCTTATCCATAGTATTGTCGCATTTCTAAATCTACAGAATGACTACCCTCCCTCATCCCTAGAAAGATATGCACGAATTCATTGAAGGATTCTTAAAGAAAAGGGAAGCAGGATAGAAGATAAGATTCAATAATAGAAGGTGAAGAGCAGATAGCAGTACGAAAAATAAAAATTGCATTTTAGAGACTGTTATTACTTAAACGTCCTATCAATGTATTTGAATAATTATTGTCACTATATCAAACCCCGATTTCTAAAAGGGGTAATAATTGGCAGTTATTCTATGTATTTTAAATTAATTGTCTTTATCACTGATTTTCTCAATATTAATTTTACATTACTAATATTTTACTTTACTTTAATTCTTGAGTTAATAAATTCAAGGTAATAATTCTCAAAGTTAGAGGACGTCAAAAATCTGCAATATTTAAAATTCTGAAGTAAAAATTTTGCTTATTGCCTAAATTATTTGAAAACTCTATTTTTGGGTAAATTTTACTTATAATCTAATAAAATCGACATCAATAAGACCCTTAAGGAAATTTTAAATGCCAATAACTCTTGATTTTTGGCACACAGAATCTATTTTGGCAAAATGGGTGATTTCCAGCATTTTTTATCATAAAAAGGAAGGGAAGTGCACTTCCGTCCCCACCCCCTCCAAATTAACATTTAGACCAAATTATCTAATCTCTATGACTTTATTAATCTAATTTTTATTTGAGTGCTGAATTAAACATAGGTCGAATGAATGCGAGACTTGGAGGAGCTTTGTTTCAAAATGAAGGAAACTCATCTAAAGAATATAAATAGCAATTGGTCGATCCTGAGTAAAAGGGGTTTAGAATGGTTTATTCTAATACTAGATATGATTGGAAAAATATTGATTCGACTCAGACATGGTATTTGACAATATAGTAGAAATTTTGGGGGAGGACGGAAGTGCACCTCCCCACTTTTTATGGTCGAAAATGCTAAAAAATCGTGTATACTGGCCAAAATCTGCCGAAAATTCCAAAAAATTAAAATATTTTTGCTTGAAATTTCCTGAGGGTCAAATTTCATGATTACGATTTCTTCAGAAAATTATCTATATTTTTATTTAGTCTAATTTTGAAGACTACTTTCAGGTTTTTGGGATTTCATCTCCTTCTAATAATCAAGCCACATTTTAGCTCAAATACATTTAGCTTGTTCAATAGAGAGACTTGATTATATATGATGTCCAAGATTGGTGGGAGAAGTTATGCACGTAATTTTCAAGAACTCTAATCAATTTGCTAAATTGATCAATAAAGCATGTTATATTTTTTAAAAATATTATAAAAGCGCTTCTCTTTGAGTTAAAGTCAGAATAAAAGAGCAAATACTGCACCAGATGAAGTTATCTCTACTTTGAATTTAGCTTGCCATATTATTCTTAAGTAAATATATTTGATGAAATCAAATAACTGGGAGATTTATAATTATTGAAGGATAGATTTTAGTTATAGAGTAAAATTGGACTACATCATTTAAAACTTATTATTTAGTTTGTAAATTTGATTTAAAATTAATTTTTAGTTAATTTTTTCGCGAAATTGAAATCATGAAAAAATTTTACCCCTAAAGGAAAATTTTAAAAGCCAAAAATTTTTATTTTTTGGCAATTTTGGGCGATTTGTTTAATATGGATATTTTTTTTCCAAAAAAAAGGGAAAGGGAGGTGACTTCCGTCCCCCCGAAAATTTTAATTTAAAAACGGTTTAATTGTTAAAAAAATAAAAAGGAAAAATTGGGAATTTTCATTAAAAAAACAAATCCCCGATCAATTTTAAAATTTTAAAAAAAAATAAGGGTTTTTCATTTTTTAAAAATCTTTTAACCCTCTCAGCAGTGGATACGGTCACGAATTTTCCCCTTTTTTCGTAAATTTTTATTTAAAATTGTGTCGTTAGAGTTTTACTGAACGCTCCCAAATAAAAAATTTCAAAATGAAATTTTTTTGAAAATTTTTTCTTTTTTTTTTTAAAAATTTTTTCTAAAATTAAATTTTGAATAATTATATTTTTTAAAAAATTTGGGGCAAAATTCTCTTTGGGGTAATAAAAAACTTTAAAAGTTTTTTCTAAATTCTTTTTTAAATTTTATTTCGATTTTGGGAAGGTTTGAAAGGGTTTGCTTTAATTTTTCACAAGAAACAAAAGCAAAATGGTCTCAATTTCACTTTAGTTTTTACTGAATTGCCAAAACGAGAGCGCGATTTGAAAATTAAAATGCGATGAAATGGGGAATGCTAAGAACATAATCTTTATATACTGTGTATTTATCTTGTCCTCACTTATTCTCTATACACTCTTTTGTAGAAATGAGATTATTAAAATTGAAATGATAAGTGAGAAAAGTGAATGTTTTCCCCTTTTATGCGTAAATTTTTGAGCGGCTAATGTGCGATAATTGGGTTTTGGCCCCCGGGGGGGAAACGCTCTCTGGGAAAGGAAAAACTACTTGGGCCACTTGTTTATATGGAAAAAATAGAGAGGAAAGGGTTGCACTTTAAAAATGCGATTTTGATTTTCACTCACATACTTAAGTTTTTCCCCTTGTTTTGAAATTGTATCTCTTTTGGGACAAAACATATAAACCGGGGCACAACTATGGGTTCCCGGTTTTTAATTTGAATGAAAAGATGTTTTTTCAAAGCATGGAGAGTGATGATTTTTTTACAGCAGAGTTTTTCTGGGGAAAGGTGCGTCTTAATCAAAGTGCGATAGAGGGGTTAACCCCTCCATTAATTTAAAGAAACGATTAAAGTTATGAAAAAATTTAATTATATGATTATTAAATTATAGCGATTTTTGGAAATCAAAATTTTTAATTGTGTGAAAGAACTCTTTTCGCAAATTTTTATTGAGAGGCATCTTTCACAAAAAACTCTGCGTGGCGAAATGCATCACTGTCATCATGCTAACATCTTTCATTCATCATTGCAAACATGAATCACTATGTGTGCATCATATATGTGTGTAAAGAGATACAAGTGCAACAAGGGGAATTTAAGTATGGGGGAGTAAAATCATATGCACTTTTCAGTGCAAGCCTCCTCCTACTTTTCCGATACAAAAGTGCGAAAGTGCATCATTCGAAGAGCGTTTAGGGCGCACATATACATTGAGCGCACTAGTAATTTACGCTATCAAGGGGAAAATGCATTTGCACCTTCATATTATCATTTCAATATAAAATCATCATTTCTCTTAGAGGTATAGAATAAGTATGAATGAGTAAATACACAATATAAAGAGTAATGCGGTAGCACTTAAAATCTATCCGTTGAAGTTTCGATGGCGCTCTCGATTTTTCAGTATTACTCAGAGTGAGATGTGAGAGCGATTTTATTCTTCAGTAAATGTGATTGAATTTTTCGTTTCTCATGATCCATGAAAACTTTAAGCATAGAAATGCCCAATTATATTTTCCCAAAAATTTTAAAATATAAAGTTTTAATATTATTTTAAATTGGGCATATTCAAAGATTTATTTATTCCCTTTTTTTTTAAAATTTTTTAAAATTTTTTTTTTAGTAAATTTTGCATAAATTATGTCAAAAAATTAATAAAATTTTTAAAATGAAAAATCTAAAAAAAAGAAAAATTTAAAATTAGCAAAATAGGAAGTAGTATTAATATTTTTAAAATATTTTTACTAAAATTCCATAAGTCACCTTTTAAGAGATATTGATGTTAAAAATTGTTAAATAATAAATTAGCCAAATTCATATTTTATGAGTGAGATAAAACTTTACACAGACCTTATATAAAGAACTCATACGGATGAAAGCTAATTAGAATTTAATGCTTAATTAAATTGTAATTAAATCAACTCTATATCTGACACATCAACTGCCACGGAATTAGAATTTATTACTTTTAATATAAATTAAATTCTCTTTTTAATTGAAGTATCAGCTATATTAAAAATATGCGAGGATAAAATAGCTCCTCTTTTTATTAATCGTTTTTGTTTTTGCGCTTCTTTGATAACTTATCAACCTTCATGCTTACTTCATTTTATTTGCTATAGTATCTATACAATTCATGTGTAACCTTCGATATGAATCGAATATATATTCAATCAATAAGATGCAAGTTAAAAAGTCAAATCAATGGGAATTAAGAGGAATTTCGTCTTGATCATCGCTAAATGGAATGAGTAGCGTTTTAATTTCGTTTAAGATTAGGAGTAAAAAGTCTGAAAAACCAAAATAAAGTATGATTTAATTAAATAAAGCGTACATTAATAAAATATTTTCCGCATTACAAATCAATTCCAGCGCCTTTTTAAGCAATATCTTGATTTTCAAAAAATGTCTTTCAGATTCAAGATTCCCTTTTTAATATGAATGAGGTCTTCTCTGAACCATCACTGATTCTTTATTTACATCTGGCTGGATAAGATACTATTTTTTAAGGAAAATAATATATCTTCCAAATTCCAATAACAAGACAAGAGCTTTTTCTAAAAAATTATAAAATTTTCTCACAATAAAAACTTCTTTTCTCATGAAATTAACCCGCTTTAATAATTTCCCCTAAATTATAAGAAAATAAAAAAAATTTTTTAATTTAATTTTTTTTGGGGATTATGATCATGCAGTCAACCCAAATTACAAAAAAAATCAGGGTCCATCCTATTCGTTTTTATTTTTTATCTAAGGTTGGATGTAGTCCCCTTTATAGTAGTAAATGCCAGTTTCCCAAAAAAATTTCCTCCTTAAAAAGTTTGAGAGTGCAGCGCGCCTATACTCTCGCAAATTGAAAAAGTTTTAGATAAAAGAGGATTGCAGGTTATTTTGCACCCTTTAAGTTTCAAGATGTGCAAATTATTTATTGCCCCAAAAATCTTGCCCCCTAAGGCACTTCATTTGGAGTACGCCGAAGTTTTTTTAAGAATTTTTTCCTTATCTGAATTCCCGTAACTAAAACCCCAAAAATTAAATATGGTTGATTGAAAACATGATCGGGGTAAAAAAACCTAATGAAAATAGACTTGAAAAAGTGCT
>JAJKFJ010021141.1:0-20087 GCA_027382625.1 Tetmemena sp. SeJ-2015
CAGTTAATGTAGCTAAGCGCAAGAGTCACTCAATCGGTTTTATCTTTGGTTTCACCTAATTTGTTCAGTATGGATATAATGTAGTGAATGCATTATTGATATATGGAGTGCCCAGTTTAATTTACTACACCGGCGGTTTGTTTGTTGATCACGGTTACATCCCTGTTGGCGATATTGACAAACTATTTATCGCTATCTTCGCTATGATGATGGGAGCTATGGCCAGTGGACAAGCTTAGCAGTTTGGCCCGGATATCGGGAAAGCAAAGCAAGCCGCTGCAAAGATCTTTGGTATCACTGATATTCCTTCTGAGATCAATAGATAGATTCTCATTAGTATCTTCCTCTATATTATTCTTATTGTTAATGCTGTAGAGTAGGAGGCTCCCCACAAGTTACTGAAGGTAGATGAAAAATTCAAAGGAGAGATTGAGTTCAAAGGAGTGTGGTTCAGATACCCCACTCGCAAGAACGACTGGATCTTGAAAGGACTCAACATGAAAATCAATGCAAGAGAGACCGTGGCTTTGGTTGGTGAATCAGGCTGTGGCAAGTCTACTATAGTCTCTCTGCTTCTGAGATTCTACGATGTGAACCAAGGGGAGATTCTTCTAGACGGAGTTAATATCAAGGAATACGATTTGCAAAGCTTGAGAAAGGCTATGGGATTAGTGCAACAAGAACCCACACTCTTCAACTACACGGTCAAGGAGAACATCCTTTACGGAAATATTAAACCTGTGAACTTATGTCTTAATCTTAATGAAATTTAAATTAGTTTAAGGCAACAAACCAGCAAATCTATGAGAGCGCCTCAGTGGCCAACGCCTTGGAGTTCATCGAGTCTAAGGAGCTAACTTAGGTATTCGACGACTCAGCTGAGGTACTCCTTAGAGAGCTAAGAAATCATGAATAAAGTGCTAAGAGCAACGTCGGAGACAAAGACTATGCTGATCTTTTGGTCAAATTGGAACAGATCAGAAAAGAAGAAGAGAAGAAGGGATAAATGTATATATATATAATAATATTTTTGGGCAAGTTCCAAAGTCAAGAGGGAGACATCGATGACAGACCAGAAGAACTTAAAGACAAGGACTTGGGAAGAGGTTTCAATGTGGAATGCGGAATCAAGGGTTGCAAGCTATCAGGAGGACAGAAGCAAAGAGTAGCTATAGCAAGAGCAATCATTAGAAAGCCCAAGCTCCTCATCCTTGATGAAGCTACAAGTGCTCTAGATGAGGCCTCTCAAAGAAAGGTTCAAACAGCCCTAGATAATATAATGAGCGACCGTACTTCTATAGTCATCGCTCATAGACTAAGCACAGTTGAGAAGTGCGATAGAATCCTAGTGCTTGAAAGCGGAAGACTCGTTGAGGAAGGCGGTTTCTCTGAACTCAAGCTTAAAGAGGGTGGTATCTTCGCTCAACTAGCTAGGGGTTGAAATTTAGAAAAAAAAAAGAGAAAAATAAAAAAGGAATTAGAAAGGACAACCAAAAAAAAAAGGATTCAACATTAAACCCAATTTTTTCCCCTTATATTAAAAAAAATTTTTTAATTTTTTAGTTACTTTTTTCCAAAATTAATTGAAATAATAATTGATTTTAAATAATATTAACATTTTGAAAATATTTAATTTTAATTATAAATTTTAAATAAAGAATTATTTATGTCACTCTAATATTCATTCATCTCCAATATCATGATTAATTTTAACAATCTAGCGCTAGAAACCTCTCCTCATGTTACTTTATTTCTAAGCCTGCGTCTTTCTTTGCCGTTCTTCATCTAATCTTGCTTAAGTTACCTAGCCACTTGATTGCTAAATGAATTGGGCAAGATTTGAGCCATCATCTTGAAGATGCTGCGCCTCTTATCTTTAAATATTCTCTTGATTCTGCTGGCTGACAAGATCCTAGTCCTTCTATGCTTTAAGTCGTTTTGATTTTAGCTCCTTCAGTAATTTTTTCAAAACTTAGTAAGTGCTATATGATTGACTTGCAGTTACAACTGAGTTTTCAAATACCAATATACATTTCTATATTAGAGCTGTCTGCTCTTTCTTTTGGACTTCAGAGCTTGTAATTCCAAACAAAGGCTCATTAAATTCATCGAACAGCCATTGGAAGAGAGGCTACTCTTTCGAGAATTGTCCGTTGTAGCACAGTTACCGAACCATGAATCTGCCCAACACTACTTTAGTAAATCTAATTAGCTCCTCTTCCTCTGACATTAGCCAAGGGGCTGGCTCCTCACGCATTTGGATTCTTCTTTCCTCAGCAAAGTGTTAAAGTATATGTTATCTCAAAATTCTTGACTCATCCGCGGATAGATCAATTTTGAAATTAGTGCTGACGTACTCTATTAGCTTCCTAAATATCGATTGCTCAACTTGCTCATAGAGACTGAGCAAATGCTTTAGTTAAACCTAATCATCCAAAATTTCATTGCAGTTTATATTGAAAAGAAGCATGAAAGCCTTCAATGGTTTTTAAGGATCTCCACCTATCTGTTGTAAATAATTCATAGTGGTCTAGAGAGCTTTCAAAAATTGATACTTTTCCTCAGGAGAGGGTATCCTTTAATTTAACACTCTGATACCCTCGTACCGTGTCTAAGGAATATAATGAAGTTTAAATTATAAAATGCGTTAACTGATCTCTTCAAACTAATTACTCGGATTAGCCAGGTTCTCAAATGTGAAAGAGTATTGCGCCAGCTCTTCACTTGCTTCAATCAGAACTTTTCCATCAAGGAAGATGGATGAGTATTTTTCGAACAGTTTTTCCAAATTTAACTAAATAGGATTTTAAGATAGAATATTTGCACTAAATTGTACTAGATAGTCATTCCTTGTCCATATTCCACTGATGTCATGGCTATTTATTTAATATCATCCAAGATAGTATCCTCATTGAGATTACGACTCATAACCTAATCTGCTTTTAGCTCAGTGAATTTCACTTTGGGAATCTTCACCTCTTCGTTTTATGGCAGCTGCTTTTCTCTTGCTTCTCTGATTCTCCTTTACTATTCTGTCTCAGAGGCTTTTTTCTTTTCCTCTTCAATTTGTTTCTCTTTTTTGGTAATTTCAAGCTAATATATAATAAAGATCAGATAATAAATGAAGCTAATATTTTTCTAATTTGATGATGCCCTGATCAATTAGTCTTTGAAATGGGCCATTCCTGGTATCTGAGTCACTCCTTATAGGAAATTGTTCTAATTTTCAGCTAATGTCTTGATCAGATAGTACAAATAAACTCCCAGTTAATCCTTCTTCTGATTAGTTAAACATAGGAACTAAAACTTATTTTTTAAATTTATGATGCTTTTCCAAATTTATAAATAATTCTAAAACTTAGAGTTCAAGCCAATCTATTGGAAATTGATATTAGCATCGCAACCATCATTGATGTTTAGATGAACTATTAGATAGTTCCAACTCTGTGCAAAAACTTAAAAAAGCTCCTTGCCTTCTTTAAGATCTTGTGGAGTCAACCTATTTTGAAAAACCTCATTTATTGATTAGTCATAACTGCTTTCAATCGAGATCTTTCCATGAAATTATAAATCAAATTTGTAATATATTTTATAAATATTAATTTAGAGTGGATAAACTTATACATACTCAGCAAATATTATGCAGAAAATTATAGGAAACAATAATTATAAAGTAAATGATGCAATATGTAACATCTGAAAATTCGCTTCAGTTTTCTTAATTAGCTGGTCATATTTTAATAATTTATTAAGGGACTTTCAAGTATGATAGAAATAATAACTAAAAGATCAGAATTGATAATTAAAATTTAAAATATGGACTATATTTTATTTTAAAGAAGAAGCAAGTTTTTTTTAGATTTGCTCTTGTTAAGTATCCAATAATTTTTTTTTATATTTTAAGTCTAAATTAGCTTTAAATTATATTGTAATTAAATGTGTATCTAGCAAGTGGCTAAGCATGGAAATCTTTTTTATATTTAGTGCCTGCTCTATCACATTTAGCATGAAAGCGGCTTGTGGGCCCTGATTCTATTAAGAAACTTGCTGCCTCAGATGAACCATGAACCTATCTTATGTTATGCTGCTTCTTATTCTTAGAAGGTAGTACATAAACTTTGCTATCAAAATATTCAAATTTGAAAATAAAACATAATCCTTATCATTAATTTTAAAGACAAATTTATTTCATTTATCTAAAACAAAAAAATACGATTCATAAAACATTATACTGTATGACTATTGAATTAAGATTAAAACATTAGTGATTTATAATTCGCTTTTGTAAAATTTTAATTTAAATGATTTACATATTCAAAAAAAATACATGATAAAAATTTTATGATAAATAAATTCGCTTTAATTGTTTATTTAAGTCTCGCATTTCTTAGGTAGTCGTTTCATCGTAAACTTTGACTGCTTCATCTAAATTCATTTGATTTTATATCATAGCTGGATCATTCAAAGGATTCTATTGCTAAGCAATCTAAAAGAATGTCTAAAAGTCATCCTGTCCTTTGAGTTAGTTAATCAGGCTCAAGATTAAATTAAGTTAACAATTATTAGGAAAATAAATTTTAAAGAAAGCTGCTTCAAATTCCAACCGACCCTTTATCGTTGAAAGTTTGGCAAGCTAAAATTAAGCGCCCTGATTGGATTTTTGATCTTAATTTTTTCGAACAATGGTGGATAGAACTTCTTACAACAAAATCTTGAGCTTGTCGTCATTGATATTTAGAAGCGACTTTAGTCTTCTGCTCTAGTGATTCACATATGCACACAGTGTCTTTTAGAGATGTTCATTAGCAATAAATACATACAAATTTAATTCTGCTTTGGGAGCATTCAAATTTTGGCCTCTTAAGGGAGCATAAATGTTTTGCAATTGAATTTGCTAGTTTTATAAAAATAGAAGCTTAAAATTTTGAAAGGTTTTCGTTTAGGGAAATTAGTGAGCCCAAGATGAATATATGAGTTACAATTTATAAAATATAGAGACTTAATGGCATTAAATTTGGCCTATCAAGAGGGAGAATGTGCTGTTTTAACGGAGAGACAGACTGTCAAATATATATTTAACAATAATTTTAAAATTAAGGAAAGCATATCTAGATTAAAAGGTAAAAATAAAATACATACAATTGGGTTTAAATAATTAATTTGATTTGAAAATTCTTTTTTATAGCGGATAAACTTCCACTAAATTATTGAAATACTATTTTACTCAACTCTATTTCTTAGATTTCATTAATTTTGCCAACAGAAACTTTAAATCAGCAAATTTATTTCTAAAAGATAAAACGGTAGTTTAAGAGAGCTGCCATTTTATTTAATTAAATCCATATTTAAATTAAACTAAAAACATTATGAGCATATTTCTGATTCTAAAGCTTGATAAAATTTGTTCTGCACTATATCATGAATGCTAAAATTAAGATAGTCAATAATATTTAATCTGAGGAATTATCAGTCTATTGCAACGCTTTTGTTTTAAAAAAAATTAAAAAAAATAGACCACCAGAGTTTCCAAATAATATTTATTTCTGTCAAATACCGAAGGATCACATTACAAATAGCCCATAATTGCATTTTCCTAAGGATTGAATGTCTATCGAGTATTTATAAAAATTTCAAATTTATTCGAGAAACTTCTCTTGCGATCTCTCTTGAGTTACTTTCATAACTAGCCCCAACTCCTTTTCCACAGACACATATAGTTCCACCAACTCTCTGGCTTTAGCCCCTGTGGTGAGATAATGCTCCGCAATCTCCAACAAAGAACTCCTCACCGCATGCGATGCAAGCATACCTTTAATTAAAAAATTAAATAGTTTTGGCCTTGCAAATTTTTCATTGGCCTTGAAAAATGTTTCATATTACAGATCATACTTCGTGTTCATTCCAAAAGGATAGAAGATGTTTGCCATCGTAGGCTAATCTAAGATCCTTCTAAAGAAATTATCAGATTTTACGAATTGGGAGGTTGAAAGCACAAAGGCAATCATTTCTCCAATAAATCCTCTTTGATCATTTAGAAGCTATATCTAAAGACGAGTTTGATAGTTAATATATTGTAAAATATTTATTTTGCTTAAAAATTAAACTTGCAGATAGCTTTTTTAACCTTATAGTACTACCTTCAAGGAACTGCTTGGATTTTAGCTGCTCTAAAGTAATTGCTCAATTGCCTCTATCTATTTAAAATTGCAAAAGATTTAAAATGATAGATTTAAGATATCATGAACGGCTCGCTCTTCCTATTATTCATTTAAAATAAATAACTAAACTATGTTCAATCTTAAAGATGAAAATTATTCTAGAATTTATTTTCTAGTGAAAATCTTCAATTAAAAATATTGTTAATTTTCTCAGTATAAAATAATCTCCTATTCTTAGATGTGAATGCCAAATTTTACGCATTAAGCTGATTCTAGGTTTAGGTAAAAATTAAAAAATTTTAACTTGAGAGGTTTAAGAAATATTTTAAATAAATCTATAAGATGAGAAAGTGAATTTTATTAAGTTTCGAGCCACAAATTACGTTTTAATATCAATCATTTTAATTAAAAAGGGCAAGAAGCTATTTATTTTATTATATAATTTCCCTCCTCTCCTTCTCTTTATAAAATAATTCGTGGTTTAAATTCTTCTATAAATTGAAATTTACATCATAAAATTATAAAACGCAAAATTCACTAGGATAAAATATAAGCTGAAAATTACTTTTAATATTTTTTCATGTAGACATCCTCTGCTAATATTTGAACAAAATTTGCCTTGACTTTGATATCACTTTGAAGTACTTTAAAATTGATAGTTTATACTAAAAAAATGAATGCTTACTTGCTTCACAAGCTGTTGAAATTTGTCCTATGTTTGAATGCTCAATAGCACATTTTGCTTAAAGTTTAAAATCGACTATGAATTACTACTACCCAGCCTCTGTATATTCTATTAATTTAGTTCATTGTCTGAATAGAGAATTGTTTTGAAAAATTAGGCCTAACCTAAACTCTTTCTTATTGTTACTAGCCACTCAAATTAAGGAGTAAGCTTTGCCATCAAAAAGTTAAATTATAATATATCGATGCAACAGAAATAATTTTTGAAGTTGTAGTCTGCTTGTGTGGTCATATTTTTAACATAGAAGTATACAAAAGGCTTTATCTGTTCTTTCTTGCTTAAATAAAGTTACTCAAAAGTTATCATCAATGGATTTTAACGAAGGGAGGCAATATCTCCATTTCTCACTAGACATTGGAGAGTTTCTCGAGCCAAGGATATTAAAAAGGTCCTCGCAGTTACTATTGAGAAGACTTAGATAAATTTTAATTTATGAGCTAATGAATGTAAAATATTCTAACTCGATGGAGCAGTGCTTTATTCACATCGATAGCTGTATTTAATGCATTTCTAAGGGCAGCTTCCTTTTACTGATTACTCAATCTCAGAATTTATATATCTCTTTAATTTATTAGAAGTAAATTTGAATTCTTTCTCTGAGATGATCCTCTAAAATATCAGCTAGAAGGATTATGAAATGAGTTTCCACATTTATAATTAGAATAATTTTAATTTTACACATCAAACTAGTCTTCAAACTTCATTAAGAATAAGTTTATCTCGTGAAGAGCAGGAAACTATTATATGTTTTCTTAGAACCTGAGCCAATAAACCTAAAAATATAAATTCATTAAAAGCCCATCCTCAATTAAAATCACCAAAGACAGATTTTGGACTTATTATGTCTGATCTCTAAAAAATAATTTGAATTTTTTAATTTTTTGCATTTAAGAATACAGGAAATTGAAATAGTGTGTATATTTTAAAATAAGGCTTGTATATATTTTTAGCTTTTATTCAAGTTTATAATTTAATAATAGGAAGGATATGCATTAGAAATTCTAGAAATATTTTAAGAAATACAAAGAGATTTATTTTACTGCTGCGAGTAAATTAAGATTTTAAATTTTGAATTTAATTAATAAAATTAATTTATGAATGTAGAAACAACATTGTCAGAGGCCTTTTCAATAATTCACACAATCACACTATTATTTTTATAAATTCTTTGAAAATTCTTGCTTCTTTCGCAGTTTTAAATAATGTGATATTCATACTTATATTTAAGATTAAAGAAATATGAAGATCAAATTTTCATTGAAAAAATAACAAACTAAGAATAAATGGAATGATTTTATAAATTAAAAATAATTTAAAACTAGGAAAAATTTATATACTTTAAAGATTTAAAAAGATTCTAATGGTTAAATTATAAACAATCTTGTTGGGAATCAGTATTTTCAATTATTTTTCTTAAGAGTCCATGATAGAACATAGGATTAAGTTAGGGTGATGCAAAAACTATATTCAAGAGGACTTTAATAATCGATTTGAAACTTTAGGTGGATACATTTTCAAATTCATCTTCCAAAAATGAGTATAAATATTATTTGAATTTTAAAATTTTAGGAGAATAAAAAGTTTAAAGTATTTCTTGAAGATCCTTATTAGTTAAATTAAGAAATAAGAGTTAATTTTTTTATTAGGAATCATTATTGAGCAAATAAGTGAGTTAGTCAATAATTACAAATAGAAATAAAAAACAGCAATTTAATTAATAATTGCCTAATATAAATTAGTGGTTTGATATCTGATTTTCGAAAATGGAAAATTATCTCAGCGCAGAGATTCAGAAGTAAGAGGCATCCAGCTCCATACTATCGATATTGAAGCCCCCAAATACGACTTAGATACATAAAACTTCTTTTAGAGCAGAGGATTTCATACTTGGCAGATCTGGGAAACAAGTTGCGCATTTCCACGAATTTTTCAAGGATGAAGGCGAATACTCCAACTCCTAGCCTAAGGGACTCTCTAACTAGCACATCACTTTCAAGAGGAGGCAGGTCGGCGCAATAAGGCAGGTCCAGTTTTCGTATCTGCACCCCTTATCAGAGAGCTCGCGAATGACTTAAACTGCTACATATTCTATATGGCAATCAGGACTGCCTTTCTAGGATAAGGCTTTGGAAAACTATTCCTGCAAGACGTAGAACGATTCATTCAATCGCAGTAGGTGTATAGCCGCAGTAGCATGGCACTTGTAGCTGGGCTGAATGAAGAGTCTGGGAGAGCTAGGTTCTTCATTCATGACATCGTACTAAGGTACGGGGGCTTGGATTGGATTGGATTGGCAGGAAAATGATATGCAAGAGGATAGGAGACAACAACTTAGGGCAAAAGTTAGAGAGAAATTTATAAGCATCAAGAATACTCGCCATCACTAACTGCCTCCCAAATTTGCACCAATCTTAATCTGCGTTGGCTAATCGTTGAGGAGTTAGAAGACTTCTCCAAGTTCGTATTTTTTCAAGCAGAAGCAGATATTGAGCCACTTACAAGGGAAATTAGGACTTGGTTCGAGCGTTATGCATCAGGAGGAAAGTATCTCTAGTAAAGTAGAGGAAGGAGGAGGTTAACAAAGCTCAGGGTAAGGTGGAGTCAAGATCACTGAGGAAATATAAGCAGGGAGCAGCAAGCCAACACTATTAGTGAAACGATAGGCCACGGACGCCATCTCGAGTTCAGTCAAAGTGGCTAAATTAATAAACAGAGGCATGGAGTAATAGATAACTAACTCAAGAGGAAGCTGAAAGGTAAAGGAGGGACTTTCTACAAGCATTGCAGTTTCATTGGTTGCTAGAAGAAGCCAATATCTGCAGATCATTGGGGTAGACCAGTCAAGAAGCACTAGAAAGCATTAGGAACGAAGGAGGGGACATTGAGTATAAGAGGTGCTACGGAGAGCAGTGTGAAACATGCTTTGAATGTAAGTACTAGAAATGATAGAATAGGATTAAAGCAATTCGCATCCTTTGGTTGGCGAGCTTTAAAATTTGTTCTAAATTATCCAAAACGATCCACCTCGTAGTATATATCTCTTAGTGATCTTTATTAAACTTAGCTAATGCTGTCTTTAGGCATGAATAAAGGGCAGAAGAAGTATGGGAACAATAAGCAGCTTAAGTGTGAAGAATGCCTCCGTAGCAAAACATCTGAGAGCTTTGTAAAGGGATTTGAACCTCTTATGTTCAAAAAGTGCTGGAATAGGTTGTGAAGCTGGGCGAAGTGCGATTGGAAAGAAATGAAAGTCTCAATGAACAAGAAGGGAGGATGTATAGTCTAAGTGCAATGAGGGAGATATTATAGTTCTTATATTATAAGCTACTAATTTTAAATAAAGTTACTCATCATGTCATTATGCATTTTTAGTAGCAAGTATCAAACCTCAATTAAGCAATTATTAATTAAATGGCTATTATTTATTTATATTTGTAATTATTGACTCACTCATTGATTTGCTCAATAATTTTTTTAATTATCTATATTAAATAAGTTTTAAAAAAATATTTTAAACAGATTTAAAATTACTATATAGATATAATTATTTTGATAGATCATTTTCTATTTCATTCCATTCATAAAATTTCCTATAATTTATGTGTTTCAAAATAATAAGTGCTAAACCTCATTTAAATCCTAAGTAAAATGAAACAAATACGAATTATATTTAAAAATGATAGAATGAATTCTTGTACATAGCAGATTATAAAATTTCTTATAAATTAATATGAGATTTGCTCATCTATTTCTTAAATGATTTATTGATGTTCCTTAGAGATTTCATTCTCTTGTATATCACCTTATTTTCCCTCTTCCTCCTCGTTTAAAATTTAATTTTCAACTTGTGGATCATAGCTTGCGAAAATAGCTTATTTTCTTTATTCTAATGCCTCGAGATACAAATTATGAACTACGGTTACAAGCTGCGGAATTGAGAACTTCCCTTGAATATTCTGAGTTAATTTGCAAATCTCAGTTTCTTCTCTTACATTTTTCAATTTAGGGAAGAGTTTCTGCTTAAATCTGAGAATAAATTGTATATGGCGAAGATTTTTACTATGCTGACCAAGGGATAGCTACTGCATGCATACTGCTAAAAGATGAAAAATTTACTCAAGGGATTCATTCCTTAATCTTAAAACTTAGAAAAACTAAGGGTCAGGTTGCATCTGCTAATACAAATCTATCAATTTAAAAATATTTGTAAATATTAAATATCTATAAAGCAAAGCTAAATCTTATTTTCAAGTTTAAAAAGTTTTAAACTTGATCTTACAAAAAAATAGCACTTCAACTAAAAAATAATTTATAGTATCGTTATTTATATACAATGAAGACATAAAGCCCTCAATGATGATGCTTTTGATAGGTATAAATGCGAATTAATCTGAGCTTTAATTGATTTCTTGCTAGGTTGTTGCTTGTATATTTGCTATGAAATTCTAAACATCTTTTAGAATCAAATCGATGTCAATATAGATTTCGAAGAGCAGATATATCCTTTCAACTTCTGTAATTACTGCCTTAAACACCCAAAAGAAAGAGTAAAATTGCTGTATAGTCTTAAACTAAAATACTCGCTAGATTAAATTAATCATCTTCTTAAACTAAATTTGATAATAAAAATTTATAAAATATATATTTACTTATAGCATATTATCAATTAAATAGGGATATGCAATGTTTTTATTCATTATAAATTCTAATTTTAATTGTTTTATAATTAGCAATTTAGCTAATTTCTTCTTGAAATAAATAGTTTAGTATTTTGATATAAATGCATTTCCCAAAGTTATCGATTTTATTTATAGATTATAAATTCTAAAGGAATAAATTTCAATTTACTTATATTTCTTCAAAAATTATATTGCTACTTAGACATTATATAATTAAACTAATTCTATTTTGATAATGAGATGCTTATTATAATTTTTCAAACCTATCTTGAGAAATAAAGATGCTGGTTAAATTGTATTTACTGATGAAAACTTTATTTATAACATAAATTTAATAGAGAATCAGCGCAATTAAATTAAAGTTGAAGTTTGACAAAAATTGTAAATTTGTGCAAATTCGGAAACTTTTTTATATAAACTCTTTACTTAAAACTTCATAATTAAAAGTAGTAAATCTTATTTTAGAATTAAATAATCCTAAATTCACTCTTCTTAATCCGTAAAGCTGATACTCTTTCAATTTTTATTTTTGAAAGAAGTATGATAATTAATTTGAGAGCCAATTTTATTTTTAAAAAATGTTTTATATTTTAATTAGAGCTTAAATTTTAGGTCAGAATCCAATATAAATCTCTGACTAAATTTTTTAACAAATTTTCGGGTATAAATATCCGATATTTAATTAAAAAAACTAATTTTTTAATTCTTTTTTTTATGAAGAAATCCATTCTTCTAATAAAATTAATTCTTAGTAACTTATACTGGAGCTTGCCTACTTTAGCAATAATATTCGCAGAAATTGTCTATAAATATTTCCAACCCAAAATGTAAGTATTACTATAAGAAATGTTATTTGCAATGTAAAATTACCTCCATATTATTTTCAGAATTTGACTCGCTAAAAGCTTGGTTAAAAATAATTATAGAATCAGTTCTCAAGTTCCTTTATTTATTGATGGTAAGCTCTCACCAATTAATTGTGCAAAAATATGTTTAAAAAATCCATTATAATGCATAGTGTTAAATGATTAAAGTTGTTCAAGTTATTGCTAATTCATCTTCTGAGATTCTTATTAAAATAATTTAATCACAATAATAGTCAAGAGGACATTTTTGCAATCTAGCCATAGATTTAAATATGGATGATTTGAAAAATAAATTAATATGTTTCAAATCATTATTAATAGCCAAGTTAAATTTAATTAATATTTAAAGGAGAAACTAAAAAAATCAATAAATACAAATAAAATTTATAAGTTAATTCTTAGTTTATAGGTATTTATTTGGCTGCTCCTTCTCGAATTATTTATAAAGTTAATTATTTATAAATTAAGCCCAATAAGTGAGCAACCTAACGCTCTGATTCCTAATTTTAGTCTTCAAATTCCTTAATTTTTAAAGCAAACAAGCCTCTCTGCTACTCTAATTTTTCAATAATTAGTCTAAAGAAAGGATATTTGCTCTCATATCTTATTGAAAGAATGTAATTATCCCTGAAATTTTGTACTTTTAGTTCTCTTTCATAAAGGGATTTAAAAAGGTGAAGATATTAGCTATTCTGAGAAGGATCTTAGGAATCTGATACACAATCTTAAATTAAAGTCAAGATAATTTTGAATTAGATTATATAAGATAAAATAAAAAATTCGTCATTGCACACATATAGTAAACTTCTCAGTCAGATTTTCTTTTAAATGCGTCATTTACTTGAATCAAATTTGCAATAATTTTAATAAAGAATGGCTTAATTATTTAAATTCACTTTTTAATTTCCCTTCCTCTAATATCAAAGTTTTCAGAAAATACATAAATTTTATTGAATATACCTTTCTTTGATCATTATTTTTTCTGATGTCTTATTTCCATTTTACCACTTAAACAATAAAATATGAAAGGAAATCAAATCCTGCTCTTTTATTTAATTCTATGTCAAATTATTTCATCCTATGATAGATTTATAAATAGCTTAATACACAAGGAAATATATATTTCTTTTACTTTTCCTTAAGCTATATATAGGTCGGAATTTTTTACAAATCGGGGTTAAGAGATATAAAATGAAGTTTTAAACTAAGTGGGCAGAGTGGTCCTGACGATCAGATGGTAACTGTAGGGAACTAGTTTGAATTGACTCCGGGTTCGAATCCCATTAATTACAAAATTATATCATTCGCAATTTAATTTAATTAATCTGATCACATAAACCGAAGTGCATACAGAAGTCTCCCACGAAATCGGATATGATTAACTGAGAAGACATAATAAAACAAGTGTCAGAAATCGGCAGTCACCTAGGAAGACCCGAATTCCATCAGTCAGCAATCCGATAAGGAGGCAAAAATACTCGAAATAATTATAGAATTTGCAGAGTGGCCGTCCTCCATTTATAATCCTAATGTAAAGTCATAGCACAATTAATTCGGTATTGGGTGGAGTGTAATAATTAAATCAAGGGTTCTTTTTATTAATCTCTTTTTTAACAACCTTCTCTTTTCCATTAAATTCTGCACTATATTTAAGGATAATTATTTTATTTATTCATACAATTTTAAAATTTAATATAGACGTTAAAAATTACTTATTTCTATTGCAAATTTCTGTCCTTACATAATATCTTTCTTTTATTTACTTTTTTTTTCATTTTATAACCTTTTTTTTCATCTGTCATTTGAATAATCCATCTAAATTCAAAAGAATTTAGTTAAATCTTATAAAAAAAGATGCTTGCGATGTAGGCTCTTTATAGTTTCTACAATTATACTTTCTTAGAATGGAATAAATAAATCTTTAAAATATTAACATTAGATCATCATCGAATTTATTCTTCTCTTATATTCAAAAAATAATTATTTTTTTAGGAATTGCAAATAATTTTTAATTTTCAAAAATAAATTAAAAAATCTTTATTTTTAAAAACACTTTAAGATATTTAAATATATGAATTTTTAAAAAAATTAATTTAAAAACTTTGCGAAAAAAAGGAAAATTCCATCTTTGTCTCTTTAATTTGACGCTTAATTTAGATTACTTGGAATCAAAATTCAAATTAAATTATTATAGAATTAATTCTAATAAAAGACAATCAATAAGATATTGTTCTTCAAGGTGGAATATCATGAACCTGAAGAAGATAGCCATTTTTTATTTTATGAAATTGGTTGCTGCTTGGTGAAAACTCAAGCTTTAACTCATTATCTCCTCACTCTCAATAACCTTCTACTGCCAAGTATTACTATCTAGAGATATTTTGGGTCCTTCTTTAAAATAAAAAAAAAATATGAGACGCATCTTAAAAAATTATTGAACTTATTAAAATTTATTATTTTATAAATGCTCATACTTTTAAATAATTTAAATATTTTAAACTCAACATATTCAATAATTTGAGGAGTACAGTAAATTAAATAATCCTTATAATTTATGACATTTAAAGAAGACGTTGGGAAATTTTTATATTAAAGCTTTAAAAATGTAAATTACAATTTTTCATTTAATTTTCATGGAGCAGCCCAAAGTATCTTTTTTATAATCTAAATATAATCTTTTTTAAATAAAAGCTCGTCTTAATTATATTTTATTATAATGAAATTCCTTTACCTGTATTTATTTAATTTCCCTCAACTATAATTTTATTAAAATTTTGAATTAGAAGTTGTTATATCTTCCATACCAATCTTATTTAAAGTTTGTACGTTTCATTTGAAGCCTATAAATTGAATTTTTTAAGATAATTTTTTACTTTATTATGCGCTCTATTAATTTTCTTGATTTTTCTTTAAGATAGGTGAAGAACTGTTCCATAAAATATTTTCTAGCCTCTTAGTTTTAAAGTAAAATCTGTTCTATTTTATGTTTTCGCTCTATTTAAATATAAGATAAAATTGCTTCGCTCCAATAGAAAACTCTATTTGTTCTTATTTATATACTTATAATTTTAGAATGATAAATCTATTATAGTAGGAATTTTAAATAAAATCGGAGATTGGTTAAAATAATAAATGGAGAGTTGCAACTTCGTGTCAGTTGAAATCATAGATTCACCCCTTGATCTGCAGATTGTTCGATAGCTTGTCAAAAGTTAATATGAGTTTCTTCTTAAAGCATCTTCGTAGCACTTCTCAGCAGCGAGATAGATATTGTGTGCGCAGTATATTTAAATTCAAATATGAGCAAATATAGAACATTTGTCGATTATAATTCTGTGCTAAGCGCTCCCACACAAAAGTTGCAAGGATAAATAGTTCTTAGAATTTTATACTGAATCGAATGGTCTAATTATTATTTAAATCTGACAAACTTCAACAGTCACTGATTTATTCCATTTTAATTTAATATATAATTTAATAATCCTTTTTATTAAATTCTCAGCTGTATTAAAACAAAGATTAAGTGTAAAATATCACTGGGAGATGTACCAGAAAATTTATTAAGTTCGGGATAAATAATGTTGCCGATTACTTCAGACAGAGAAAGCTAGAATAGATACTCATAGTTAGAGCTTTTTGTGAGCAAAACCTTTAAACTCTAGTTTAGATATGATGTAACTGAAATTTTAGAGTTGCCCATCCCATTCATCTGGTCTACAAATATCTAAATTAAAATTAAGAAATATTTTCTAAAAATATTAATTTGGAAGTTGTTGAGTAATTCAAGAAATAATGTTTAAACGAAGTTCTTAAACTTTACAAATTAAAAAGGACTTACATTTCTCTATTTATTTAATTAAACTCAATAGAATCATAAAACATTTTTATTTCAACAAACAGAGATCTCCATTCCCTTGAGAAAGAAAGATTCATCGTGTATTCTATTTACTTTTACCGAGAGGAAATAAATTATTATATATTAATAAATCATCGAACCTTGCGATAACTTTGTTATTTTTATTGCAAATATTACATTTACCCGTTAATTTTTTAAGAATTATTTTTAAAAATAAAAATACTAATCTTATGATAGTTCTGAAGAATTGAAAAGGATAAGTTCCTCTTTAATTATAATTCATAATCCTTGATTTGCAAATCTTACAATATATTTTTAAACTTGTGATTTTATAATTTTGAAAATACCTTAATTTAATTTCATAATTTTTCAAAGAGTAAAGAAGTTGCAATCTTAACCACTTTTAAGCTTAAAAAAGAATTAATCATATTGATTTATCTTTTGATTAAAGCTTAGTATAAATAATGAAAATATTACCTAGATTATTGAGAGAATAAATTATTAATTATTTAGTTAGGTGTCATAGCTCAATTTTTATAGAAACTCAGATTAAGATAATAATAAATTAATAAGATAAAAGAGATTTAAAATTTATCATTTGAAATTTGAGAAGCTATCAAATATAATTATATAGAAGAGGCATGTTTGTTTTGTTTAAGTTAAACTTAATCTCCGAATATATGACAAAATAGAAAAATACTTTTTGATTAAAAATATAGTAAAATATTAAATTTTGAAAAGTTTAAAGATCAATGCTACTATTGTGAGAACAATAGATTTAATAAAAGTTACAATTTGAGTCGGATAAATTTATTGCTACGGTATACCAAAAACTAACGGGGATTCTTAAGATTAATATAAAAATAAATGAACTTCTTCTCTGATTCTTGCTCTTCTGTAGTGTCTTCATTATAGCTGAGAATTTAATAAAAAAGAGAATTAAATTCGATATTAAATAAAAATGGAATAAATCAGTGACAGTTGAAGTGTTCCCAATTTGAATAAATATTACATCATTCAATTTAGCAATGAATTCTAAGAGCTTTTCATCCTTGGGAAGGCTCAGTACAGAGTTATAAGCGACACCACATTATAGATAACCGACATTTGGAGTTTGGGAATTTGCACTTTTCATATCTCGATGCTGAGAGGTGCTGAGTCGATGATTAAAGAAGAAGCTCATACGAGCTATAGATCAGGGGATGATTCTGAGATTTCAACTGAACGAAGTTTCAATTCATCATTTATTATTTTAAAATCCCCGATTTTAATTTAATTTTCAACTATATTTTGACTTTTAATTTATATGCTCCTCTCAACATTCTGTTTGTATTTAGCTCTCTCGTTATTGATGATGCTCTTGCATAAATTAATGGTTTATGGACTTATTTCTGAAGCATCAGCTATAATGACCTTAGTTTTAAATTTACTGTCTCTAAAGAAGTTCTTGATCTCCATTTCAAATTATTTTTTAGATTTGACTCCTGATAACATATAGGGTTTTTCTTAATCAATACCCAGCTCCTCCATGTCATCTTCGTCTCCCTAGAATATCACTTAGTAAGTTAAATATAAAATTTTGAGGTAATTTACTTAAATTATTCACTTTATTTGCTGGAAAATGACATTGAAATTATGTTCAAAATAAATAAATAAAAATTATATTGTTAAAATATATTAGAAATTAATTAAAATTGTTTCAGAAATTTAAATGACTGCATTTCACAATAAATATTCCTCTTCCCTTCAATTTTTTATAAAATTTACCGATATAACGAAAAATCATATAAAAATAGGATACAATAATTTTGTCCGAATAGGAATTGTTTATTTTAAACTAGCTAAGGCTTTAGATTATATATTAAATTATCAAACTTTATACAATTAAGACAAATTATATGAACCTGAATAATATTTTTTAAAAAAATATTATAAGAGTTTAAATAGTTTTAAAATTTTTTTAAAAATAGTTTATGCTTATTTAAGGCCTGTTTAATTAAATGTTTCAATTTTTAAGTGAAGACCATGAGACTGATTCCATAATCATTTTTAGAGAAGAAAGGAGTGTTGTTATCGTGCTCTTCAATAAGATTGTCATTTTACTCCTTACTTTATTATTCCCATACTTCTTTTAATTGCATTCTTATTGATAGAAGTAATCCATAGGCATCATCATGTTACTCCTACCCTTAGTAATATGAACGAATAAAATTCTTATCATCCTCAACAGTTAATGCGAAAATTAGTCTTGTTACTCTAAAATACAAATTTAAGAATTTATAATTTTAATATTAAATGATAATGCTTTTAAATATAATTATTTGGAAGTTTAATAAAATTAAGCACCTTTAATTTTATATAATAAAACATTTTAATGGTAAATAAAATGCAATTATTATTAAAAAAATTTGAGCAAAATTTTTTAATTTTAAAAGAATATCCTTTAGTATATTTAAAGGATTTAAATCTGGAAAAAGGAGTCACAGGACAAAAATATAACATATGCCCTAAATCAAGACTAAAAGATAAAATATCAAATTCAATGACCAATATATCTAGATATCCATTTTCGAGGAACCTACTTCGGATTAAATGATCAATAATTTGCAACTCTGAATTTCAACATTTAATTTAATTCAGATTTATATTTAAAATTTTATTTTAATGTTCTACATCTAAAATTAACCAATATTTATTATAATATTTGCTATTTGTCTTAATTTTATTAATTCAACTTGAATATGTCTTTAATAATATTCCACTTTGACTAGCCAATGATAATAATTGATGCTAGCAAAATAATATGAGCTACTATCTTATAAAAATGATATTCAAATTTTTATATTCAATCCTTTAAGATGAAGGATCAAATATTCCTTTCGCAAATACCACAATTTTGGTGATAGCCCATTTAAGTTCATCTTTATCAGTAGAAAAAAGTGGAATAAAGTCTGATATTTGCATATTTCCAGCTTTCAAATTATATTTTATCCAATTTACCAAATATTCTACAAATTTAATGTCTTCTTCAGTTTGATCATCATATTGATAAAAAACATACTGGAAAATATTTAATACTTTTATAGATAGATTTAATAATTTTTAATTTTTAAATTATCACTTTAAATCAAACTATATATTTATTAAGCAATTAAGATTTAAATTGATACTTTTAAAAAACGTTTTAATTTAAGACGATGATGCATTAAATTATTTTTAAATTTTTGACTCTATTTAATATAAATGAAATTTATAAGAAGCTTTTATAGATTTTAAATTACCTTGAAATTACAACACACACAAATTTTATAGTGAAAAGATTGATAAATTTCTTTTACTCAAAAGAAAAGAGGAATGTTCACGTTAGTTTAATCTAATTAAGTCATGATATTTTTATCAAGGATATTAATAGCTATTTAAAAAATAATTTATATTAGAGATCTAATTATTTGCTTTAAGAAACTATAATTTAACTATAGAAGTTATATCTATGCTTTTCAAATCTGTTTAGCAGAGGTGCATCCATCTAAGTTACTTTGTTTTCATTTACTACTAAGATACACTTAAAATTCTCATGAACTACGCATTTTTGACTGATTTCACTGATAGTTACTTTGCAAAGGCGTTGCCCATTCAATACCCCAAAATCCCATAACATGATAAGAAAGTGAAAATAAGTTGTGTATAATTAATTTCTTTATTAATACTTATAATCATGCTAAATTTTAACCCTAAACAGGCAATCTAAAGTCTTCTAGGAAGGTGACCTTGACGTCTGTCTCA